>JAVFBZ010039538.1:0-10695 GCA_032466195.1 Katharina tunicata
TGGCCCTGCTAGCCAGAGGCCCGAGTTCGAATCCCGGCGGAGGCAAGCAAAATTTTCTTTCTCTACATTTATACAAATATATATATATATATATGACAAGCTAAAGTCTATATGGATTACAACTTCTATTTCACTAATAAGCTGAGTTATAACCAGAAACGTGTTGTAGATTTTAACCTAATATTTATTTTTACGAAACGTAACGATGTTCATCCCGGAAGTGACATCAAGGTATAGACAATTAATAATGGAGTCGAAAAAGTCAGAAGGTTTAGTTCATGTTGTAGTTTTGATTTATTACTGAAAATATACTGCAAGTAAAGATACAGTCTTCAGATAAGCATTAACACAACCGCATTATTTATGATTATTTATATATTTATATGAATTCAAGACATCAAAACGATAGCGAGGAGAGATATGAAATTGTAGAAAGTCAATATATATATGGCGTAGGAAATATGGCTATTAGAAAAATAAACATGAGGAAAACAATAAGTTTAAATTAGAGTGTAAACACCAACTTACCCCTGCAAACCTATTGACATGAGTTATATAAATGCTGCAAACACAAATCAAACATACATTATATAATATGGCACAGTGGAAAAAACAATTTTGTACACATTTTTTGAATTGTGTTGATAATGACAATGAGGTTCTGAGACTTTACACGTATGCCAATGAAATCTGATGAATTTATCAGATTATAAAGTCCGGGTACTAAGATCTAGGGGACACTATATATAATGACTGGGCGGAAATCTTGAAAAGCAGCAACCCAGCTGAACATATTTACCACACATTTTAATAGCACATGCATACATATTCTACATTGTTGTGGTTGAGAGACAAATACAAACAATTTTTACCTTTGGAAGTCCATAATACATATTTTGTACTTAGTATGGTGTAAATCGATATCGGCAACACGTTACGACGTACTGAGCAATATTTTCCTACAAACAAACATTTAGTTATTTACATAGCCTGTACATGGTTTGACGAAATTCGGCAAGATGACATTTATTGGCGTATCTAACGCATGGATGTAAGCTAATATGCATATATCAACACATTACGCTGAGCTACGTCAATTACGCATAGAACACATGGCAAGATAGGCATTGTAAATTGCATAGGAAAATCTGCACAATTGATTGATTGCTTGATTGGCGTTTAACACCGTGCCAGTCTTTCACTTATACGACGACGAAGTATTTATATATTATAAACAAGTACAGCAACATAACCAAAACAAGTGAAGTCATTTCTGTTTGAAATAAACTGTTCATACAGTGTGGAGTACTACTGTCTTTAAATACCTGGACGAATCAAATAGAGCAAGGTTTCACAGGTAAATACTCTTGTGTTATTTATTGATGTGACAGTAAGTAGCAGAACATTTTCTGCCACTAATTAGAAACGTTACTGGAGCATATAGCTCACACCGTCTCGAAAAGTAATTTGCCTATAAATTGTCTCCACGTGCATGGATTGGGACAATAATTACACGTAGAACAGTTTTAAAAAACAGCTAGACCTCGCCCTTCATACAAATGTACAGCTAACGTTCATGGCCATCAGCAACTGACGGCGTGTATAGTAGTAGTACAGTTATAATAATTGCTATGTTAATACTACTTCAATTTTATAGCATGCGTGAAATTTCTAATCAACGCCCCGAAAATGATCTTTTAACAAAAAGGATCTTACAATAATCAGAAATCACGGCAGCATGCAGTGTATGAAACAATACAAAATTTGCAGACCAAGCATTACACATACCTTCGATGGTAAATCATATAGTTGAAATACAAAATAAGCGTATATAGTACAACACTTTTTTTTGTAAACACCGCGCACAAACGGGAATATAAAGGGTATTACATCCAACAAAGACATGTGATCTATTCACAAGGCAATAGCAACGAATACATAAAGCCTCGGTAATGTAAAGTTATTATAGACACATATGTACTTCACACGAAATTATCTCCAATCGTAAACCTAAGTTCCAAAGAGTTCATGCTGGCTAGGCAAATACGAATTTGTCACTTCAATGAAAAATAAAAACATGTGTGCTAATTCAATGAGTGCTCCAAAACAGATGTTAAGAGTTAAAGTCGATTGTACACTGCAACGTGTCGCCACTGAATCACATCCCAAAAGTTCCATTGTGAATTGAGTATTATATCTAAAAAACTGAGTGCCTTGTATCAATTGACCTTGGCAATATTGAGTTGAATTCTAGTATTTGAGCTACCCAAGGAATTGCTTCAAACGATAAGAACATGTATGTTACATCTGCTATTTTACTGAGCATTACGCAGGCCAATTAACGATTGAGTTGTTTGTATCAGGGGATCTTAGCATTGATTCAAGCAATTGAGTTACACAGGCAATTTGAATGTTCTATACCGTAGAGATAATTTATTTTTTATAGATAAATATCCAAATATAATCAGATGCCTATATCAGATAATTGCAAACAGCATCCATAGGTAGTCAAGTTTGACATATGATTTACCAATGAACACACGGACTTTTGATTAAGCGGCATTTATAAGCTGGGTACATTACAAAAACATGGCGACTGAGATGGATTTTCAACTTCTGGATATATTGGTAAGTGACTTTTCGGCCAAGATCCTTAGACCAAAAAATAAATTGCTTCAAAACGGTCTTGGCATCTAGGCCGAAACGTGCTTTACCAATATATCCAGAAGTTGAAAATCCATCTCATCAGTCGTCATATTTTTTAGTTAAATTTTAGATTCTGAGTTTGTGGTATTGTAACAGTTGAGATCGTTGCAACATTGACATATGCTATGCCACCAAGAAAATTAAGCCCCAGCGGTAGGATAGGAATTGGAATTCAGTTAAGTAGCAGTACCATTCAATTATCTTTGCTCCTAGTAAACTCTTGACTTCAGTATGTATTCATGTCATATTTAACAGCTTTGCTCAGTAAACTTATATTTATTAATATCATTCATAGACGCAACAATTGCGCCCTTGGAAGCGTGATTGGACTACAGCTGAAAATATTTGCATACTAATAAAAACTCTGTCGCAGGTCCGAATGAAGACAGGGAATAAAATCTCACAGATGCCAGAGTGATCAATAAACTAACAAAAGTAGGACTAATTTCCTTATTAAGTACTCTATATTTAAAAAATTGCATTTAAAATTGTGCCAATGCAACTTCCTTGGTCGAACACTTGTTTTGCTAATTTATGATTCTAGATAATTACCAAACATTGCATGCCAGTATTTTTTTTAACAGTGGCTTGTTTGACCAAGGTCACGTACCCTGCGTTCGGCGTAATGAGCATGCAGACATAAATCCTTCACTAGAGAACACAACAGAATTCGCTTTGAACGCAATTTACCCACACCAAGTGAGACAGACCACAGTTGCATGATCGATGTTTATATGACATAGAATGAGGAAGCTGGACTATATCATTTGAGTTGTACTCGTGTCCGCAAATTGAGAATCATGGAGAGTTGATTCGTCTACCATCGCAGATTCATCCGGTATTTTCAAAGCAACAAATTCAACGTCCTTTTCGTCGTTAGACAAGTCGATGAGTAGATCTACAGGCTTTATGTGCAGTTCACGCCCAGATTTCTTAGGGGCACAAATGCGATACACCGCATCGTGGTTATTGGTGGAGTTTCCTTCGTGATCTAAGACCTCAGCTTCCGGTTCATTTGGACTCGGGGGCTGTGACTTCTCTGGGGGAAGGGACGGAGCGTCATCGTTGTCAGCCCAGTCTTCGCCATCTTCGTCAGGGTCCGTGATGATTATATCACTCATTCCCCAATTCTTCGAATGCTCCGAGGCAAATTTATCGAACAAAAATTTGAAACCGAAATTACTGATAGACACAGACTCCTTTTTACCCATCACGAAGTTTCTTAATAGCCAGGGTAACATGCCGCCCACTACTGTGGCCAATGTTTGGTTTGTTGTAGATATGTTATAGGAATCTCCGAATGTGAGAACTACGATGAGCACAAAGCCTAAGAAGGCCACCATCGTGAGGAATTTTCGAGTAGCAACAATGAGACATGCTAAGATAGGACCTGGGCATCCAGCAGCATAAGTTGTGTTGAAAGATTCGAAGAACTTAACTGATACGTACGGCTTGTCAGTGTTATCAAGAAACAACAATGGACGAAATATTTTCCAGCGAGGCAATTCGTGTTCCGAATCTAAACAAATTTTGGGGTGAGGAATTCGCTTATCGTTCTGTGACTTTACAATGAATCCCATATTGGCTTGTTCAGATGCCGACTTAGAGGCCACTTCTTCCAAATTGGACACCCGCTTCATGGCTTCATCTATGATGACCTGACCTAATTGTAGATAATTTTCGTGGACAGTTTTGTAG
This sequence comes from Katharina tunicata, assembly GCA_032466195.1. Classification (NCBI taxonomy): domain Eukaryota; kingdom Metazoa; phylum Mollusca; class Polyplacophora; order Chitonida; family Mopaliidae; genus Katharina; species Katharina tunicata. The sequence goes on from JAVFBZ010039538.1 coordinate 4,405, forward strand.
CAATCGTGCATGTAAAGCCACAGCAGGAACAACAGAGAGACATACCGCATGGTCTGTCCAGCGTTGACAATTATACCCATCAAAGTGAACGCGAACAATTCGACGAAAAAACCAACACACTCCACCAGCAACAAAGTTGTGGCGTAAATCGTCATAATAGAGCATATCATGACAAATGCTTGTAAGAAAGCTTCGCGCAGAAACGGTTTTTTTTTAAGGCGTAGATATCCATGTGGTGTGGACTCCTCTTTTTCAAATTTTCCAGGTAAAAAATCTCTGGTTCCCAAATTATCCCTATCCTGTTGGAATTTGTTTTTCATAGTCTTACTTTTGGCAAGTTTGTTGGTTTTACCTCTCCGTTGATACAATTCAGACAAGATGCATATAAAACTGTAGATGACTCTCCAAGTCAGAAAAATCATAGGTACCATATAAAAGAGACTTCCGAACAATACTAAAGGAATGGCAAACATCCAATAAAATACACCCACAACGAACCCAAAACAACCGAATGTCTCCAAAGGATATATCAATAACTTTCCAGCTTTGGCCATCTTCTCTCGAAAAGCAATGGTTTTCATGTCCCGGAAGGCCTCACGGAGCACAAATTTGAATCGTTCCCGAAGATCTTTGGACAGAAGTCGGATGCCGGTCCCTTCGATGATATAGACGACGTAAATGATAATAAAAAGAACGTGGGTTGGGGTCAGATATTGTATGACGTTTCCAGTAAACGGTTCGCTAAGACCTCGAATCCCCAGAGCCTCTTTCCTCATTTTCATCTCACCGTGCTCGTGAAGGGCGTACATGGCGAGGCGGATGTAAAATGGTAACGGTAAGAACATGAGTATAAGGAACCGTATTAAGGTTTGACAGAACTCTAACCAACTCATAACAGCGAAATGCTTTGGTACAAAAGATCCACAAATACTAGCTTTACAGCAAGTGTTAAAAGGAACGACTTGACGAACTTTGCACCTGACAAAGTTATTATACAGGTATGTAAATACGCTTACCGGTACGTCAGATTTAGAAATAACACGCTTCTGTTGGACTTGGATGTGTAGATTTTGTATCGGGAGTGTGACTCTCTCGTTTCGCGGAATGTGAAAGTTATTGGTTCCCTTAGAGCGAATCAAGTGGTTGAACTCAGGCCATAAAGAAAGCAAACGAGAGTCTAGTTTTTTAACACATTTCACTGTTTCTGAATTTACTTTTTTATCCGTCACATAGATCGAGACCTTAACGGGTTTCTCCAGTTCCACTTTGTATCTGTCCTGTACGTATCGTGGTCGGTAAAATGATCCTGGAAGCATTAAGGGGAAGAAGAGGAATATTATTACCTTGATTAAGGTCAAAAGACTCTCCAGTACATTAACCCAGAATTCTTGAGTCAGATCAATGCATATATTATCCCCATCAGGGCCATAACGGCAACAATCGTAAACAAAATCACCGTACAAGTTTTCGTCTTTTAACATTTGAACGCAGACATATTCGGTTTCGGACAAACTTCCGGTCAGGCCCTGTGAGACCGGTTTGAAATCGTTGAGCAGAAAAGTGCGCATTAGAATTATCTTCTGTTCCATCTTCAAATTTCCTAAACATCCCCTCGGTTCGTCCTGTATGTCCACAGACAAAGTTTCGGCACCTATTCCTAACATCCCCAAAGATATCATTTTGTAATAAAAGGGTAACATCAGAAGAGCCTGTCCGTGTCGTCCCGTGGTTCGAACCCACACCCATGGTTTATAATACGTTCTTTTATTGTCCTGCATGGGGTTCTCGTCGTAGTCCGGAAACCCCATTGTTATTTCAATGGACTTGGCGTTCTGTTCTAGCAGTACTGCTAACTCGTCTCGTATTTCGTCACTGGTAGCCAATAAAGCACACCCGGTTATCCTCGTTGTGACATTATTCTTGATAACAATTATTCCTTGGGCAGGGGTATATAGCGTCAGACATATCAACAGTATTAAGGTAACAACCACGGGTGTGTGGTGTAAGGAGGCGGCCATTGTTTATAAGTTCATTTAATAACGACCGATCTCAAGCAAATTAATGGTTTGTCTTTGCTGGTTCACGAGTCACATAACAACAGCGCTATATTCGATAATAGCCACAATGATTTTACCAGGTATCAAAAAGCGTGTATAACATGCACACCGAAACAGCAGCTGTTAAGATCCTAGACGCAAGTCACATTACTGCAGCTAAGATAGAAATCATCCCATTAAACCAGATGCTGTACACACTTTTATATCAGGCTGACTGGTGAATGAGACTGCAGTAAGCCACATTCACTCTGGTAAACAGGTTGTTCAGTTCGTTTCAAATCCGGGGACTTGAATTACAGTTAACTTGTAGGTAATCGGTTCAACGTGCATTGGAAGTTAAGGTGATGTTAAGAATTATGCCGACCTACGCCTCGTCAAACTACCCTCAAAAATGTTTTCGTTGCACAGGTAAACTACGTCTAATGCTTCTGGCTCACCTGGCAGGTAACGCAGACTGAAGCGAGTAGCTTACTTACATCCCACGATCGAAGAACGATGACCTACCTATTCTGCAGAGCGTGAATAGACGAAGACCTGATTTTCATACAACATTGCGTCCTGACTCAGATCAATCCCTAACAAAGCTGGCTATTTTAGGAACACTTTTTTTTTTCAAATTTTAAAAATGTTTATCACCCGGCTAACAATCAAGCCTGGAGCTCACAAAGGATACAGGTATGTTTTCCTAGGTATGACAGGCTGCGGTCGAAAACTTCAAGCACACATAAACGTTGTAAATCTTATGTGACACCGTAGACTTATTAGTTTCGTTATGTTAAAGCCTTGTAACGGTATGCAAATGATAGACAGCTATATATATAGCAGTGTAGAATTAGAACGGCTTCTAATATTGATTTAGGTCAACTTAGGTTAGCAGTAGAATATCGACTAACGTGATACTCTGAATAATTTTATTTGACAATTCAAGGAACTGCGATTGTATAATCTCCTTATTTTTATTTTTTTTATTTTTTTTCAGACATCATATTACAATACATTTAAAGGATGGAAAACAGGCTTCATGATGCCCTTTAGCCCAGAGAGCACCAGGGCACACGAGGTTCACGCATTTTAAAATAGAGAATCAAATTCTGTTCATACAATACACTATTTACAGACAGACCCAAGATCTTGTCACGGCGAATGATTCCAAGTTAAGCCTTAACACCACATCTGCTTATCCAATACAATCCTGTGTAGGAATCGTACATAGTACAGTTTGATATGTCAGAGTTGTGCCTCTTTCTGTTTATACAGTTTACTCATGGCCGCAGTAAGCGTTGTTTCGCCCGTAGCATATTGAAAACAATACAAGACAGCCGCTGAATTACAATGACACAGTTTAAGTTTCCAATATTACAACTGTAAACCCCAAACTAAATCAGTTTTCAGTAAATTAGGGTAATTCACATGGTGCGATTTGTGATTTATGCATAGATTCTCCAAATAAGCAACCTTTTCATCGGTTGAATTTTCAAAGACAAACACCGACCAATCAAAGCACGGTAAACCAGGGGAGTCCCCTGAAGCCCGTTTCCACCATTCGCACTGAGTGACTGAACCATTACTGGAGGAACACTAGAGCATGGGCATACTGAAATAAAGCTCGTGCCTTTCTCAAGATTTAGAAGAATACCAACACTAATGTAATGACCTTTCTAGTTCAACATCGCCTATCTCCGGTACCTTTCGTTCCCTCCGATTATCGTCTTTTTATCGTGTTTTTTTAGCCCATTAGCGGTATATTTACCGCTGCAGGCAATACTTGTATCGCATGTAGATAAACTTATCCTATAGGACATCAAGTGCATTCCGCGCCAATAAAAATCCACATAAAGTGGTTAACAGCAAAGAAAATGACGAAATAAAATGGAACTATTTAGCATAACATTAGGTCGAAATGACCAATGCAACAAGAGAATTAAGTCACGTGAAAGAGTTTAAATTTCTTCATAGGTTCATTAATCAGGAGAAGCGCCAGCAGCCTGTCTATGATTTTTGTTGGCGCGGAATGCACTTGATGTCCTATAGGATAAGTTTATCTACATGTGATACAAGTATTGCCTGCAGCGGTAAATATACCGCTTATGGGCTAAAACAAAATGGCCTGTCGTTACACTAAAGCCAATAATGGGAGGTGACGCACGGTACCGGATATAGGCGAAGCTTAACTAAAATGGGTAGCGACAATGATCTGATTCTCTTTTTTTAGAATATAGCATGGGAAGTCGGTCAAAGTTTCGCAACCACGGATAATGCACAGTTCAAAGGATTAAACTGATTTCAATAAACTGCTTATGCAAACATCAGGGGGCTAAAATAACGCTTGAATCAAGTACATTTAGTGACAGCATGAAGCTAAAGTACATGTACATTTAGTGGCAGCATGAAGCTAAATTACATTTAGTGGCAGCATGAAGCTACAAAATTTGCTGTAATCATGCAGCTGCAGTACATATTGTCCAAAAACATAACAAAAAGTTTTATTACATGCCTGTTACCTTTGATTGATGAGTGATTTTTTTAGTCATACGCAATAGTATTTCAATTATGTGGACTTTGCATGACTTGTAAGATGTAAAACCGAGAAGAAACCTGCCCTCTGCAGCCACTGGAAAAGTTCTCTTTTATACCTTAGGTCCACAGGAACTCGAACCTATTCCAGGTACAGCTAATTAAGGCGTAATCTAGAAATACATCCCAAATATATGACTATGATTATCAAAATATCATAAAAGAGATACTAACAACTATAAATAGTTTGTACTGTACATAGTTTATATGCCAACAAAAATGTCTATCATAGGTAGAAAAATGTAATAACAACCAAATAAAATAAAAAAAATCAAGAAATTGAAATTCAAGACAATATATTGTAAGCATAAAAAAACAAGAATTAAAGCCATTACTGCACTGAAAAATATACCCAGATCAATAACATTTTTTATTATAACATAATATAACATACTTATCTGTCCGTTAGACATTCTTTACTGCTGTGGACGAAATTGTTCAAATAAAGATTATGGTCAGTGACAAGATGAAGTCCAGGTATCTCTAGCGGCAGGATTAAAGTCCAAGTATCTCGAGTGGCAGGATGAAGCCCAAGTAGCTTCATAGGCAGGATGAAAGCCTAAGTAGCTTTAATGGCAGGATGAAGCCCAAGTAGCTATAGTGACAGGATGAAAGCCCAAGTAGCTTCAGTGGCAAGATAAAAGCCCAAGTAGCTTCAGTGGCAGGATAAAAGCCCAAGTAGCTATAGTGGCAGGGTAAAGCCAAAATAGCTTCAATGGCAGGTTGAAAGCCTAAGTAGCTTCATTGGCAGGATGAAGCCCAAAAAGCTTCATTGGCAGGATGAAGCCCAAGTAGCTATAGTGACAGGACGAAAGCCCAAGTAGCTATAGTGACAGGACGAAAGCCCAAGTAGCTTCAGTGGAAGGGTGAAGCCCATGTAGCTTCTGTGACAGGATGAAGGCCATGTAGCTTCAGTGGCAGGATGAAGGCCATGTAGCTTCAGTGGCAGGATGAAGCCTATGTAGCTTCAGTGACAGGATGAAGGCCATGTAGCTTCAGTGGCAGGATGAAGGCCATGTAGCTTCAGTGGCAGGATGAAGCCCATGTAGCTTCAGTGGCAGGATGAAGGCCATGTAGCTTCAGTGGCAGGATGAAGGCCATGTAGCTTCAGTGGCAGGATGAAGCCTATGTAGCTTCAGTGACAGGATGAAGGCCATGTAGCTTCAGTGACAGGATGGAGCCTATGTAGCTTCAGTGACAGGATGAAGCCTATGTAGCTTCAGTGACAGGATGAAGTCTACATGTAAGTAGCTTCAGTGGCAGGATGAAGCCCAAGTACATTTAGTGGCAGCATGAAGACCAAGTAGTTTCAGTGGCAGTATGAAGCTCAAGTAATTTCAGTGGCAGTATGAAGCCCAAGTAATTTCAGTGGCAGCATGAAGCCCAAGTACATTTAATGGCAGCATGAAGCTCAAGTACATTTAGTGGCAGCATGACGCCCAAGTACATTTAGTGGCAGCATGACGCCTAAGTACATTTAGTGGCAGTATGAAGCTCAAGTAATTTCAGTGGCAGTATGAAGCCCAAGTACATTTAGTGGCAGCATGAAGCCCAAGTACATTTAGTGGCAGCATGAAGCTCAAGTACATTTAGTGGCAGCATGACGCCCAAGTACATTTAGTGGCAGCATGAAGCCCAAGTACATTTAGTGGCAGCATGA
>JAVFBZ010039549.1:0-28410 GCA_032466195.1 Katharina tunicata
ATTGCTCCACAAAATTTCATTCATGTATCTTTGTTTTCCGCTGATCTACACGTCCTTGAATACCATCAAATTTACATCGATATTTGGGTTTTGCGTTTCTTTTTTTGAATAGTGTACATAGTTCAACCGTTGTAAATACTCAGTTTGCAAGGGGAAGTTGTTTATCACAGTGAATCAAAAATCTCACAACTGGACAGCTTGCATTTTTCTACTTTAACATTATATATTTGTATGTTTGCCTGTCGAAAATCTAAACAACAAAAAGAGGGGAAAATATAGCTAAATTTGTGGGTTGCCCCCGTGCCAGGTAAAACGGTTTTATTTTGAGCTTCTAGATCTAAATTTCCTCACAATCATCGCAGCAATATTAAATATGCTATAAGTTTTTCTCCCAGAGTTGTAGATAGTAGTTGAAATTAAGTCGCACGGTGAATGTCACTCTTAAGAGGGTCAATCGCGGAGTCTCCCATTACAAGGCATTTTAGTTTTTTACATTGTTAAAAGTTAAGAGACTGAGTAACATAAAACTCTACAAAGTAAGTCAAACGTGTCATCACAAATGTTGCAAGATGTTGGGGTATTTGTCTCAGCTTACCCAAATGAATAAAAAATGGACACTTCCCCAAAACACATATTGGTGTTCAAGTAACTGCCTCGATGCATTGGATTGTCTGGGAGATTCACCCGACAACCTTTTGACGAATAAATAATAATTCTACGACGGAAATATCCTCCCGCTCCTTTACATTTTGCATTCATGGGTGAGCCTTTTCATTCAAAGGGCGAACAGCACCATAGGTTCGATCCCCACTGTGGACCTTAAATGTATAAGGGAAGTTTTCCGGTTTTACGAGGTTTCTTCCCGGTTTTCCACCATAGACCGGCAACTCAAGGTCGTATGGGTTAAATACTCTAATATTTAGTTTATTATGTATATGTACGACGTTAAACACCAATCAAACAAACAAACAATACGAGTTCAGCATGACTTTTCTGGGAATAATTTCCAACAAATACACTTTTCGTAATTTTAAAATTGCGACTGAATTGAACTTGGTTACAACTATGTTCAGCTGAATATATCATGTGTGTATACTGTAAAGCATTTAGTTTACATTATAAGGAGTTTCATTTGAAAGAATTGGTCAACCTTGATGGTTTATTAAGTTACTCTTCAAAACTAATGGATTCGACCAAAATGTCCATCATAAATAAATGCATCACAAATCAGAATTGTCCGATCCCCAAGACGCCCCGCTATAAAACACGTCAATTTTCTCAGACAATGTCATTTGGAAAAGCTGTGAAAACAACCAATAAAATGTTTAGACTATGAAATAGCAAGGTGACGAAGTCGAATGTTCCTCGAGACAGTTTTTGGTAGGAGGCGAATATACTGGGGCAACCTGTTTTGTATTTTGTATTTGTTTATTCACCATATAACATAAACAAAAAACAGATTAATTAAATGTGCCTTGTCCTCTTCATTGTTAATTTACATCAAATATATCATTAATTTAACTCATATAATAATATTTCTGAACGCATTTAGTATTTAATACATCAATCTCAACTGTTTATATATATTAGATAATATCAAATCGGAGAGAATAAAATAATTACCACAATTGTACACACACACACACTATTCACAGCCACGCACACACACACAATGACCTAAACGCACAATTCAATACATATACATGCATTCATATACACACATTTTTGTCACTTTACCCACACTCACACAAAACCATACACATATATTTGGGAAAATACACATACATATATATACCTATACATACACATATATGTTACATAAAGGCAATGTTTAAAGCGTTTGTTCATTAATTTGACGTCTGAAAATAAGTTTTAGGGCACACATTAAGACGTGGGTTTGACTTGGGTTGCAATCCGTGTTGGTGGAGAATGGGATCCTGGTGACTGAGGGTGCCGCAATAGCTATTTGGTCACAACACGTCACTTTGGCCCAATATTCTCCTAGACTTGTGACCAAATTGGCCCGATCTGATCAATCAGCTGGTCACTATGGAGGGCCAAATTATCATTGAATCCAAAATTACAGATATCTCTAATATAATTAGAGATATCTCTAATTGAATTAGAGATATCTCTAATTCCCATTTAATTCGAGATATCTCTAATACAATAAGAGATATCTCTAATCGAATAAGAGATATCTCTAATTCCCATTTAATTAGAGATATCTCTAATACAATAAGAGATATCTCTGATTAATTAGAGATATCTCTAATTTTGGATTAAATGACAATTTGTTCTCCATAGGTCACGTCCATTCTAGTAAGGTTCTCATATCATTTACATAATATGATACAAGAGTGATTAATATTTAGTTTATTTATTTATTTATATCACAGGCCCAACTGGGCCTACTTATGATAACAACAATACATTTAAATATATACTATAAAATTACTTAATTAAAATTATATGGATTTCAAATGTAAATCTTTCAAATAATTAAATAACAATGGGAATTATAATTATAACGGATCTTTGCGTAGTTTTGTTTTGAAGGATGAGTGTAAATTAAATATGTATATGGATAAAAATTCGTTCGTTCTACCGGGAGCCTCTGTAGCTCAGTCGATTAGAGCGCTGGCCCTGCTAGACAGAGACCCGAGTTCGAATCTCAGTGGAGGCAAGCACAATTTTCAATCTCTACATTTATACAAAACTATATTAGATAGATAGATAGATATTTTTTATTTAAAAACTCGTTGACTCACATAGTTACAAATAACAATCACAAAGAAATAACAATGATAAATTAAATAAAAAAAACACACTGGTATGCTTAAAATTAAAAATATGTACAAATGTATTTTGTGACATTAAAATAAAAATATTACATTCATTTATATCACAGTTAGTTTTCATAACTGTAAATTGTTTTCTTATACTTATTCTTGAAACAGATGGTTAAAAATTAGTGAATCTCTAAGACATCTTAGATGTTCATGTAATAATACTTGACTCGTAAGGTAAAAATAATAAATATTCCCATGTAATATTTTATGTAAAGTTAAAAGTGAAAAATATTTCCGCCTGTTCTCTAATCAGGGTATATCAAAAGGAGAGAGCGAGTCTTGATAAGATATATTATCTGGATATAATCCTGATTTGGTACGTACATATCTGGCAAATCTTTTTTTTTTTTTTTTCGATGTATTTTTTTGCCATGGGGACCACACACTCCAACAATATTCCAGATTTGTTTCCACAATAGAATACTACAGAGTTATTAGAGACTGCTGTGATTTAAATCTCTAACAACAATACAATAATTTATTAAAATTTTGCTACGTTTATCCGTGAAGGTAACAGTTTGACATTTATCAGCCTTTTACACGAACCTCAATTTCACATCACCGTTGGAATTGAGTAAGTCGCTTGGTTCGCTGTTGAATCGCTTGCAGATTTTACTGTTCTGTACAGTTTTTACATCATCAGCAAATTTCAGGCAGGTTGAGCTGTGTAGTAAAGCTGGTAGGTCGTTTACAGAGAGTATAAAGAAAAGCGGACCAGGAATCGAACTCGGATAGACGCCTGATGTTACAAGACACCACGATATCATTTGTCTAATTACAATAACACATTGCTTTGAAGTCGCCAGATTTCAACCTATACTGATGATGTTTAACACTACAACACACTCTGGACATCTATACTATGGCCCTTTTCGGGTGACCCCTTCATCACCAAACCGTCAAAGTGTTGACATTTTCTACGATTTAGACATGGTACGGACCAATGCAGAGGTGCGTTGGCATGTTTCTCATGTGCTGGCGAAGGCAATGATGGGGTTGACTGAACTAAGGCACTCAAGTGCTCCAACTACGCAGACCTCTACATGGCCTCTTCAAACGACTGCCCAATATTTATAAAAGAAACAAAAATCCATCAGATAAACTTCAATAAAACATCTCGTACACGGAAGCACGTCGCCTGGCAATGTCATATGCCAGTGATTCCCAGGCCGGACTCGCGTGGCACTTCGACCTTTTAAAACCCGGTATCATTGCCGATAGACAGACCCTCCACTTCTGCACCCGTAAAATAAACCTGTCCAACACAGACCTCAATACCACCTACTACTAGCCCTGTACCACAAAATTAAAAAATTTATAATCAAAAAACCTCTTGGTCCAAGTTCACCACCATCTAATGTCACCAGGGAAGGTGTTCAAACTTTTTAGTTACCTTTGAAAAATCTCTCTTGAAATTTTTGCCATTTATTGTACATGTTTTCATCATGTGGATAGAGCTGGTGGAGGCACCTTCATCAACACCAACCTTATCCACAGTCCTGTAGATCTTGACACAGCGTGTTCGTGTTTCGTTTGCCAAACCTATCACTTAATGTTCTATTTTTATCCCGGCAAAAAACGTTTATTCTGTTAGGCAACTTCAACGCCAACAACCCTCTGTGGGCGTAGGAAGACTCGTGACTATTTAATGATGGTTCTGTAACTGATTTATATCCAGATAGTGAGGCCTACTCTGCAATTGGCCTGACTGTCACAGATGCAGCACTGTTTCAAGACTTTCCCTGTAAAGTGCAGGATGACCTGGATCATTTTACAATTATTCCTGAGCATCTCTTACAATTCGTTGGAGAGAATTCCAAGGTGAAAAATTGACAGCAGATTGGCCCTGATATGAAACAATCTATGAACCCACAGTTCGTTTAGCAGCAGATGATCCTAAAATATATTAGTAATATAATACTCACTGCTGCTGACGAAAACATCCAAAAGACCTCAACAAACCCGAAGTCCAGAAGTAAACCCTGGAAGTAATGACTGCAAAAATGCTATTAAAGGACGTGAAAAGGCTGATCTCCATTTTAATAAACATTTTCTTCCAGCTAAAGTGAGCCAAGTGTGCAGTACTGGTTAGAACTATAAAACCTGACCAATTGTCATCATCCAGATCTTCATATTTCCTTTTCCTTGAAACGTTATTTGAAGGGATACTTAATTGGGTGTGCCAAAATAAGGGCAATTTCATCATGAGAGGGTAACAGGGGTTCCATGGATGATATATTCGACCAGAATGTCCCTATGAGATGCCAATTTTACTCGACCGACTACCATATTCTGCAAAGTAAACCTTATGTTCTAAAGGCGCACTGTTATTTTAAATCTATACAGGCCACTGGTTCGCTTCAAGGCTACAAAGTCTACGGCTCAGTACGGGACATCTGTATCGTCATTGGACCCCATCGGGTTCGCCGTCTGAGCTTTGGAGCGTTCCGTACCTCGCCTTTTATGAGCGTTTATGTTGAAGCCAATTAGCCAACATCGAAGGATAAAACTTGGTCTCCAGTACACCTCAAAATTAAAATCTTACCCTGATAACCCTGCTTACAAATGTGTTTTTGATCCTGCATTTGCGGATTGGTTTAATCGAAGTCCTATAGGAAGATCGCTCCATTTTGTCTCCGTGTGAGACCACAGCGAGCAAGTGATGACATCTCTTTAGAAGATAGTTGAACTGTTTATTTTCTATTTTCTACCCTTTGAAGACGCCTTCTAATTTTCCTACAGAGCTAAAGAGACAGCTAAGGGACAGCTAAGGGATGTTTAGAAGAACAATTCCTTTATTTATAGAAGGTATAAACATATCTATAATTTTTAAATCTGAACAAATTGAATGTTTCAATGGGTATAACAATTTTTACTATACACCCAACTGTCCATCCCAGCGATATTATGTACAAACTACAACTGTCTAATATTCAGCGATAATGGACACCGATCTTTCTGACGTTTCGCACACGTCACATTGACGTCATTTCTTCATGTCATGTTTTCATGCGCGTCACAAAGATAGGAACTTGTGTTGACGTCATCGCGTTCCAACAGCGTCATGTAATTTATTTATCTATCAATGATGGAAAGAAATTGAAGAAATTTAATCATTAAAATTCCTTTGCTGCATGATATGAACATTATTTTGTTTACTTTAGATTTGTAGATGCATAATAATTAGGTTATTGGATTGTATGGTTCTGTGGACGAGTCCTGGCGTAGGGGAAGAGACGATATCCAATCCAATAACCTATAAGTATTGCTTATGTCTGTCCTATTCGGTTTCACTTTTTGATGTAGGGCCGTCGGTTATTTGACATTGATATAAATCAATCTTAAAATCTACAGTAGGTCACTGAATGTGGCGCTGATCACGAATTAATCAGTCTTGGATGGCCGGTATGCTCTAAATTCCATCATCTTTATCATTAATTAGAAATTAATTTTGAAGCACGATCATACTGACGTTCTTGAATTTGACATCGTTTGTATCCTGGTTATTTAATTTTACATCGTGTCAATTGTTGGGCAGCCGTTCCGGTGGGTAACATTGCTGTACTATGTTAGGATACATGTATGTGGTAGATTCCACAAAACGGACTGATTTGTCGCAGCTACATGTCATTATAAAATAGAGAATCAAATCAGTCTCCTATTGTCGAGTCTTTGACTCTAAGGTATTGAGTGGCCATCTTGTTCACCAAGAAAGAGTTATCCTCTTTTATTTTTGTAGCGAGTCAGTTAACATGGGATTAGATGGTACAGCGTCGCAATTTTATCTCTTTTTTTTCTCCCTTCAGATTGATTTAGCCTTATAATAACAGTTTTCTCTGTTTAATTTTACGTAATTTGGTAGTAAAATTAAGACGAGTTATTGGCCAGCGCACGGAAACATTACTACAACAACAAGGATGGCCTGTCAGTACTAGTGTGGTACGAGCCTGTTTTAGTATGAGCTACATGTATGTCCACGACAGCCCACGTGATAAAATTACGTAAGCCGCTGGAGACTTCGTGTAAGGTCATTATATTGAACATCTGAATAGGCTATTGCTACTGTATTATACTATACAACAACATGTGTTAACTACAATGTGGCGAAAGTGTACGTGTAAAGCATCAAATTCCCTGCAATGCAGTCGTGTAATTCGTATGAGTTGTATCGATGATGTTATAATATAGCAAAAAAGTATTATCTACACCGAACACGACTTCCTTGATCGGAGTTGTTCTCATCTATAGACCCAAAACTGATCTGTTGAACTACTTATTGATATCATGCTCTATAGTTCTGCTACAGTACAATGCCATGTTGTTGAACAACCCAAAAACATGTTCATACCTAATTTTTAATTGTGCTGCAACGTAACATAATCCATTCTGTCACCCAAGTTGTTAATTGTATCGTTAATAAACAGTCGCTGTCGGACCACAGACAGGCTGACAGATGCAGTATCCAAAAAAGCACATGTTCATATTTATTTTAAACACCAGATACAATGATCTGCTTACAAAATATATTAAAGTCATTTACAGAGAATGTCTCTGTTAAATGCTTTTCCAGCCAAGGCTAGAAATCTTAAAGAATATCAAACGAGAACCGTTTTAAAGGTCTATTTGCGTTCGTAAATAAGAGTTTCTTTGCAAACTTATTAATATCGAAACTATACCTCGAAGTCGACATTTCCAAAGTTGGCAGAAAATTTTGAATCTTTCTTGACCAAATTTAAAACAAAATGCATTTAGGCAAACTGGCTCGATTTATGTAAATTTTCTGCTCTGAAGAGGTTTTTACCACCTAGCACCCAATTAATGTTGGCAATATACTGTAGTAGTTAGCATACATTTTGAATGTACTCCAGAAAATGAATTGCGTCACAAATATATAACGCTATAATACGTCCAATATATAATAATTGGCTTAAGAGCTTCTTTAAATATCATTTTCGGAATGTTTCAGTTCTATTGTTATTTTAAACAAATGAATCACAAGAAAACGTTTTCTTTTTCATTTTAAACATTTTTGAGGTTATTTACATTAATCAAATAATATCAATCATAATAACCGCAACCATAAATTAGAATGGACTGTGCCATAACAAAAAATCCAATACCAAATGCAATTTTATGAAAACAGTATAAAAATACCTTATAAAATATTCAGTCTACGACAAAGGATTGTGACAAAATCTAATAAATTGGTTGGAGGCATGTGAATGGAAGTGTCAAAGAAAAAGTGTTCGTCAAATGGCTTTAACACTGTGCTTTGTAACCACTTAATGCAGCGTCAGTAATGTACTTCTCAAATACTTTGTCGGCAGCGTAAAATAGCATTTTAAAACGATTTACGAACTAAATACCTCTGAAAAGGTGACGTGCTGGCCCTTAGCATGTTTATGGGATATTATTCTTGAAATTTAAACAATTCACACAGCGAACCAAATAAACATGTAAACAGAAATGAAACGAAAAAGTTATTTTAAACAGTGATCAATTTTTACACTATGGATATGAATTTAAACCAGCCGTTTGAGGCGCCATTTTCCCTTTGCGACCTCATTTTATTTCAGCAAGAGTTCGTTCAGACTTCTTCTATATATTGTAGTCGTACAATACAGTGTGGAATCAATACTTAATACAAGTTTGGAATGAGTTGACCACCTGTGTTCTGTCGGGTTGTATGTTTATAATTGCTATTTAAGTCAAATCGTCGAATCGATCATGGGGCGGCCTAGCACCATTACAACAACAGCATCAAATAAGGGTATACGGTGTGTGCAGAACAAGATATATATTCCTCTCTCGTTTACTCTTTTTGGTGGGCTTTTGGTTAGCATTTTTCTAACAAAACTCACCTTGACCATTCTTTCTGTAAAACGCCTTTAACAAAAGCTAAATCAGATAATATCACACGAAACGAATGGAGGATTTCTATATTATTATTTTTTGCCCTTTAAGTTCAGTTTCCATTAGATTGTAGGCTGTAGTTAGTTACACGAAATGTCAAACTTAAAACTAAACATTGGCGTTACCTGTTACAAATAGAGTTCGTTTTGCCCTCAATAAAAAATAAACGTAGATTTAATTCAGTCCATTTAACGCTTCGGAATATCTTACAATAGACGGATTTTGTCAATTTCATCGGAAAATATCTATTAAAAATGATTTAATTTGTGTCATTCAACCCCATGTTAATTTTCAGCAACAGACCTTCTACAAGAGGCATGTATCCGTATCAATATCTTACACCTACAAATTAAAAAAAACGATTTTGTGGGTAATTAAGAAGAATAACAATGGCTCAACTAGCGGTATTTACACCTGCTTGACTGTGTAACACCACACAATTTAATTATGTGACGTAGGCAGCCAGACACAAGCGTAAATGACAAGTCATTATTTACTATTAAACCTTGTTTAACCAAATAACAAAATGAATACATTTTAAGTAGTGTACCGGTATTAAAATAAGAAGTTGCATTTGTTTACAACTAGTACAACAAACATGACTATACAATCATTAAATTGTGTGACAAAATGGTGCCCAAATTGAACGTTCGAATCGATTATGCACAAGACATTTATGTTGTCGTAATTTACCGTGCCAAACGTAAATGACATTCTTTGACATTGCGTAATTTATTATTGTTGGTGTTTTTAAATTAAACACTAAGGACATATTTTTTTTTTTTTTTGTTCATTGAGTAAATAGTTTCAGCATGCCACAAAGCAAGCCGCATATAAATTCAGTTTAGATCAACATTAAACTTGTTTATGGCGAGTTATAAACCCGTGGAGATCAGAGGTAGACATATCTTTACAATGCAAAATGAAAACTTAAAACTATTGTTCAGATGTAAAGTAATTCATTCAACTCATACGAATTGTTAAAAAAACCCGTTAACGTACCAATTAAGCTAAGAGTTCAAACGTGGAAATCGAGAAGAAAAACAATGCATGAAAGTCAATAACTGTGTTGATGACTGTCTTTTCTCGGCTTTGTTTTCTCAAGACTGTTGTTATATATTTGAACTGTTCGAACATTAACACCACTAAGACTAAACAAAAACAAAAATGAACAGGTAAATGTTTTCTGGAGCAATTTTATATATGCAAATCATTGCTTAAAACAGGTTATATTAATCAATGTCTCGACCTTGGTTTTAACTGTTAAACTCTGATTTATAGCCGGAGTTTAGTAGCCAGGTCTGACGTTACCAGCACGAATTCTAATTTATAATCTACTCTAAATTATAACCCTGGGCAGACCGAACATATGTAACTAGAAGGTACAGTGGCGCCCTCTTTAGAATGAAGTGATCGAGGTTCGAGGTAACTCCCCTTGTTACATGACATTCAACAAAGCAGATTGCGCTTACAATTTCAAAAAGTCAATATGGCATCACCTAAACTACTCGATTCGATAAAATCCCGTAAAATTTGCAATATATGAAGTATTGGAAAGTTGACAGAAAACGAAAACAGATCCGTAAACGCTCCGAAAACATTGACCTTGTCGCTTGTTTGAGAAAAAAACACCATCAAAAAACGGTTCTGAAATTTTAATTATTGACAATCGCCCCAGTGCGACTAAAGTGGAGTATTCCCGTAATGTTTTATCTGATTGGTACCTACAAGTTCCGAGGTAGACACTCGATTGTGTGGATTTATATTCCGGTTTTATACGCTCGATCTGCCAAGCGTTGTAATGTAGAGAGTGGAGTACCTCGGAATAAAACTCATGGCTAGCGAAGATATAGTTTATTCTGCATTAATGATAGTTTCATTACCTAGCGGTACCCGAGGCAACATTTGAATTTTCGCCCTGCCAACTCTATTTTAAAACACTCATAGAGAACCATTGCCTACAACTTCCTTTGAGTTAAATAATTTAAACTTACATTTGATATACCTTTTATACCTTAGACAGATACAGCTAAACCGGATTCGATACACTACTCTATGAAAACACCTTACATCAGAATTAACTCCGTAAAGTAATCGATACAAGTTAGAGGATATACACTGACATAAACATTGATCGTTAGGGTTAGTTATGTTAAGCCCAAAGAATTATAAAGTAGCACCTGTAACAAAACTGTTTTATATCGAGAATCAAAACAAACATTTTCACGGGAAGCAAAGAGTTGACGTGCAGTGACATAAGTTTATTCACTCTAGCGGCAGTTTCACAAATCCATCGCTAATTTGCGCACACGTACTATGACGCCCAGTGTTGAAGACATTGTGTCATCACGAAACGATAACTGCGAGTTAAAAACGTTCCAAAGACGCAGTGAAATAGATTCCAAAGTTGTACAAGTATAACTCGAAAATAGCGGTATCCAGGGTTGAATTTATTGATATGAGAGACGTTGTTGAGCTTTAATCGCAATTATATATGACATGCAGCGAATAACTCACCCGGCAAAAGAAAATCATTCGTGAATGTAGGTTCACTTAGTATTTCCGGCACGAGTCAAGAGACTGTTCAAGGCAATGTCCAATACATCTCGATTTCTAGTGTGGCTTATTATTTCAAATTGGAATTTGTGACTTCAGCTAAGGCATAGGAATTGCTGTTTTACTAAAGGCCAAAACATCAGCAAAATTGATCAAACGAGCTGTGTCCTTAAGGACAATACAATGTTAGCACCTAGACCAAAGTCCATAGAAAAAAATACATACAGCATGTCAATTCTATCAAAAGGACTATGCTTTATTCATAACAAGTGTGGTGTGCTTACAATACAACACCGATCTGACGACCTTTCATCAAGTTAAGCAACGATACACACTATATTTTGGAAAATATCTAGTAAAGCAATTCGTAAACGAAAACAAGCAGGTTGTTGGGATTAAAGACGAAACCTTTCCTCCTCACAATATACAAATGCATAAAAATACATAGGCACATGAAGTATAGTGTAACACATCGTGTAAAAATAAACAAAAGTTGAGTCTTTGTATTCCTCAACGCATGTCTACTCCTCTTATAATAGCCTAGCTTAAAGTTATTATTTGCTGTGAACACAAATTAACTCCTAACAACTTATAATGTTCTACTGAGCAGGTTAGCAAGATAGACTTTGATTGCTTAAATTTCTCAATTTACTGTGATAAGATAAAAATGACTTATATTGACATTCATATACCTGTAAAGCTGAAATAAATCCACATTGATTGTCACGATCGGATTCGCACTGCGATTACTTTGGAGGGCGTCACGTGATAAATGAAAATGCCGTCTGTAACCTTCCAATCGATCGGACGCATACGACAACTTCGAATTTGGAACTTATTGAGTGACAATTTGGGGGACGAAGCGATATTTTATAAAAATTTGTAGTCAGTTATGTAATGGAAAACAGATTGAGCCCACGAAAATGAACACAAAGATTGAGTTTCTGAGTGACTTCTATACCCTACCATGTTTATGGTGTTCACGACAATGAAATTGGCATTTTGTTAATGTAGTATATAGACAGAGTATAAAAAGGTCACGCGTCATAAATTCTTTTTTACAAAAAGCACAAACGCAACAAAAACTGTAAAAAAAAAGGAAATTACTAAACTGTGTCATAGTGTAAGTATCAAGACAAAACCTGATCTTAAATTATCATTTCAAATAATTATTATTTGAAATTTGGTGTACAGAAATTCAGCAATATTTGGAATTTAATTCCCCGCTAGCTGTCAATTATGGGGCATAATATTCAATTGCCGTTTATTCTGCCTGCAGAGGTTTGTAAATTTCATCCACAACTGTAACTCACAAGTTTCACTTTGACACTTATGGCGGGAATAGGAAGTATATTACTTTAGCCCATGACCCATTCCCCAAAGAGCTGGTTCTGTTTTGTGACACTACATCACTACCATGAATAACGCGGGTGAAGAGCTGCTCTCTGTGTACATAAGCGGTCATCGCAACGAGAATAGCATTAACAGCTAAAATCGAGGATCCTGCAATACTAACAAATGACAGACGATTGGCGCCCTTCAATCCGAATTTGTGACTTCTGTTTTATCCGCAGTTTCCTTTCCAAACTCAACATAATGCAATGAACAAAATCAAGCTATGGCAATGCAAGAAGTTTCTGTCGATGCGCAATGGAGATATTACTGTTATCACCTACAGTTAACTCTTCCATCGCATACCTAAGTGGCAATTTTCCTCTAATCGCCAGGATTCTTTCCAATGAGGCAATAATCAATAATTGTAACATAAACATATACACCGAATAAATGAACTTAACACATTTCAAATTATCACAAATGTTTACCGACATCCGACGTAATATCAAATAAAAGTAACTTAGCACCCCTTGTCGCCAGTCGCATACAACCGGCAAAATTTTCTCATATTTAGGATGACATGAACTTCTTTTTTACCGGAATAAAATGTTGTCTGCTTTGTTTTCGCTCTGAATGCGGATAAATATATATACGTCATACTGTTGCATCTTACTAGGCCGGTATAGCCTTCATATTTTTTTTCTGTTTTTGATTTTGACTATAAAAATCCGCTTAGCGGGAATTTATAAGAATTTACTGTCACGTTTGAAGCTTTTTCGGGGCATACAATGTGGTTCAAACCTTTGTCCGATTTATACCCCGTAGATCAAACTGTTAAACGTCATAGTCAATCTTTAATTAAATGTAACTGATCGCTGCAAATACCATTTAAAACGTATTTTATTTGATTTGTTTACAATTGCTATTTATTCTGCTCCAACTCAATGCCATGTTGCTTATAAATTATTTAAAGAAATTATTTATATCATAACTACCTTTCGAATATTTAAAAAAACGACACTCGTGCGTAACAGGCTACCTTAAATTATTCATAGTATTGCTGGTAAAATGTGCCGTTGTGTAACACATGTATGTTAAATAGTCACATGCCCCCAAATCACATTGGTTTATAAATATGATCTTCTTCACATAGCGTAAGTTGTTGACAGAATGTTTGATATTATGTATTCAGATAAATGTCTCTGGTCCTAGTCAATATCCTAGGACAGATTACACCAAGAATGTCAAATAGAAACCAATTTTAACGTTTATTGTGACTCCATTCTAATCACAACATTTTTAACTATATGGGGATATTATATATTTCCCAAAATGACCAGCTTTCCTATCCCAATAATTTTCAGAATCCAGTCTGGGAAGCTGTCTCCATCCAAATTAGTTTTCGAACTAAATTCCCAGAAGATTGACCGTATAACGTTTCAGATGGGAAAATATTGCTTCTACCGAAACAGTTTACACCACAAGCCATCAGGATCAATCACGCACCCAATTTTCACGAAAATGCAATCCAGATTGAATATTATGGTATTATAAAGTTTTTACCAATTCCCTTTTCCACAATATTTGTGTGTATAAGTTCTGTATATACATGCTTAGATCGGACACGAATCTGTATTAAAACCAGAGACAGAACTCAACGTTTCGTCTACAGTGCCTATTTATTATACGTTAGTAGCACGGAAGAGCGAATCTGGAAATATGTATAAATGACATTTTCCCCCAACATACAACAAGTCAATAATACACGTTTTAGATCTTGGGAGTTTTATTGGATGCAATAATGAGCTTTAATATGATCATTTAATATACTCTTTATTTAAAACTCTATTTTTTTTTATCAATAAATTTGTTGTTGTTACCATCATTTTTGGAAACAGATGTATGTAGTGCGGTGTACTAAATGGTTTATTGTAAACAATTTCTGTAAACAAATTAATGAAAAACCCAGCAGGGTTGCTCAATTTATTAAGATACTATCAACAAGTTATTGATATGGCCAGGAAATTGTGTCTGTTTCATTCATACAGGTATGCAGTTATTTACTGACTCATGTGATGAGTAGGTAGGATGGTCAGATTCGCAGGACGCCCTGATATTTAATCCTTCAAATGTCAAAGGGAATGCTTTATTAAACGTATAAGAGAAGCTAATATACTATTCACCTTAAAACATGTAAAACGTGTAAAGTGATCTGATATAAGTGAATCAAACTGTTGCATGTAGCGTTCATCAGACTACTTTAACATAAGGCGTTGTTGTTCTAAACATCCCAAGGTCACTGATCACGTATCCAAAACTGAAGCTACAAGTTGAAATAAGAAATTAATATTATAAACGAAAATTGTTCACTCATAATAAAATGGAAAGAAATCTAAAAGGATAGACGATTTACATTTTTTAAATATAAATTTTATTACTTTATGGAAACGATTTCAATGTAACAAAACTAAACCAACTATTACAATTAAGAATTCAAGCGTGTCAACGAATCGTAGCGAATGAGACTTTTGAGACTTGAATGAAATTTCTAAACTTTAGTTAATACATGTTAAACTCGTTGAGTTGTGTTGCAAAGCTGTCAACCAGAGCTGTTTGCAGCAGCTTTCTGATGTTACAAGCTGTACATATGTTATTGACTAATAATTCCAAATATGAAATATAATTAGTGTCGTTAAGAAAGTGACAATTAACAGCATTTTCTGTATTTAGGGGGATATTACTCTCTTAGACTGAAGATATTCTAGAAAATATTTGCAGACTGAATCGAACGCACGACTCTCCTGGTCAGGCACGGAATGCCCAGCGGTAAATAATGGCCACTTAAACCACTCAACTATCCGGTCATCTGACTGCAAATATTGAGGGTTCTAATCTCACAAGGGCATAGGATGCAAAATCCCCCCCAACCCCCATAAAATAGAAAATACTGTAAATTCTTTGTATATCTATCCCAAAATTATGTTTGATATTATAATAGATTTGACCACCATTTATATAATAGAGACTATGATGTTTATTTTTGTTCACCCTGAATAATACATTGAACATGTATAAGCCCGGTCTTTGAGACACAATTGTCTCTTTGCCAAGCCAAGGTAACTTTCCTCGTAAATCCACAATACTGACTTCTTGAGATTGTTATAGTCCTTTGTGGTATCAATATTTGATCGAGTTCGAAATGATCTGACCACCTGTACTCCGTCTTCCTTTCACCATAATCGCTATTTACATGTATGTACAAGTTACAGAGCTACATACAAACATCTGACCTGATAGCAGGGTTAATATGCCATTTATGTTCGCCTTTATTGTCGGCTGGCTGATATTAATTCGTCTAAGAGTCTATGGTTCATAACATCCTCCAAATCGGGACGGAAGAGTGTTGTTTCTTCTGTCACTGTTTTATTGGTATCATTAAAACACATGATGACCAAGGTTCCTTTTGGAGTTGAAGGACACACACGTATTATTCGTTTTTGTTACCTATATGAAAAGTGATAATATAAAACAAAATAAACCTGAAAAAGTATGAATAATTTTCGTATTATTTAGGATGGGCTCAATCAGTGACTTCTTAATACCTAAAATTTCTGGTAATATGATTCAAATTACCTGCTGACATTTTCAATACACGCAAACTTGATGGCAACAGAACTGAACTATTACGAACTTTTGACGCAGTGGGTTTGAGCCAACTGGGGCTAAATGGCCTGCGTCTAACCGTAATGACCTTTGATACTTCGCGGTTTGGCAACAGCTGTATTAGTAACGTGAGTTTTCTGTCCACAGTGCAGTGTGTGGATAGACTACTCATTACCAAGGAAACACGCTTTTATTAATTTATAATCATGACAGATAATCAGAAGTCAGTAGGCAGAATGTTAACTTAACCCACATCACAAAGAAAGGTTATTGGTATTGGTACATGTATTGTGATGTCCTTATAGTATTACATTTGTTTATAAAGAGCCATCACACTGGTACAGGGATATAGACTAAATAAAGCCGATAAATAATTTCATGTTCTAGATAAATTATCAGAGACAAGTTTCTACATAGACCTGAATCTCGAGTCGCTCTGAATAACCTATAGGCGCATCTCGAGAAAAGGCAATACATGTAACATGTATATTGTGAAGATAAATACGTGGCGAATATGTAACACACATATATATTAGGTATGGGTGATGATAAGCACAACCTAAAAATTAATCGTTTAGAGTTAGTAGTTAACCCCTTAGTCTACCAAATAAAGATGAAGGCAGTTAAGGGTTATCTTATACAGAAGCGAGTTTCGTCTTAACCAAGAGGTCCTTGACATTTTGCTCTTCTTGTACGCTATGATAGGTCTCTGTGATAGAGGCTTCATCATTTTAGGTACAATGTTTTGATATTCCTGTATTAGCAGGCTTGGTTGGATGGACTTTTATTTATTTTATGCTAATATCCGTTCGCAAGGCTTTCCATATTTATTTGTCCTCTGTGAAAATGACGGATATTTTAGGAAGTGTGTGAAAGGTATATTAAAGGTTACACAGTTTTGTGGATTATTGTTTTTATATAGTTAATGTGAAATATATATATTGCATCTTTGACATGTTCTTTCTGTTTTTTTTTTGTTTTTTTTTGGGTGGGGGGGGAGGATATCAGAAATATATATTTTTGCATTTAGTATGGGTCTAAGCTCGTTCTTATTATTTCTTTTCCTGTTGAATGACAACATAAGTAGTTGAATCATTTTTCTGGCAATAAGCTAGAAGGAGGATTTAGATTGACAAATGGGATATAACATAATTGTTAATGTTCTGAGCTGATTAAGACTATAGCTCTATGGAGCCGAGTATCCCAACTACAAGATGCTAAAAGAAATACCGTTGGACGTAGACTGCAGAAGACAGTTTCAGTTTTGATGATACAGCTTAGATCAGTAATTCAATATACAGAGACATTCAATATCCGTGGTGGTATTTCTTTCTCGTTCTAGTCGACCTTCACGACAAACACATTATTTTCGGCTAGAGAAATAAACCGTTCAAACGCCCAATCTTGTCTAGTCGTCCATTTCCCCATTAACTACTTCGGCACGTTCGTCTGACCAACCCTCTTTTGGTTCAAATTAACATCCTCTTAACCCGTCTTTTATGGCTTGAATTTCTCCAACATAAAAATAGTATCTGTATCACATTCGAACGCCATCTTATGTAAATTACCTCGAAATCTTTGGTGATCGGAGTTGAGAAATATGCTTTGGGTGTGTCAAAGACCACATAGGCTGTCAATCGTTATTCTCTGTCCACCATCAATGCTGCACGCATGACATATAAGATGACACAACTGGTTGTATATCCACAAACACATATGACTATTGGTCCATATGTAGCAGCTGCCAAAAATATCGTTACCACATATGTATTTATTTGGTTGTTCTGTATATTTTCATTAGCATTGATCTGATAATAAAATGTTAATCGTCTTGTGTATTATCATTAAACGGGGAAACGTGCTTTACAGAGCAAATTGTGTACTGATTAACATACACGATGTATTATTTGTGTCTTCGTTTTCATATAAGTGAAGCACAGATTTTAAATGTCATTTTCTTGATACTTTACGCGACGAATCGACAAGATATTAGTGTCTTTTTCAGTGTAGACTTTACCCGCCTGGTGTGTATTGTTGTTACATATGCCAAATTGTTGTAGAGATAAACAATAATAATCACTGTTTGGGAATATAGCTGTAGCTAATGATGAAAGCTGTTGTATAAAGAAGGTTGTTCACAACGAACGTGTTCCCTGTCAATATTTACAACCATTAAATATCAATGAAGCGAGTTATAGTCTAAATCTTAAGAACCCTTTCACATTTAGAAAACAACTACGAGGTATTAGCTGTGAATGGTAGCGTCAATTGTCGTTACTTTGGTTGAATGTGAAAGGTAAGATAACTTTTTTCTTGAGAAAGGTCTTTATGTAGATTAATGTATGTAACGGCTTCCTTTATTGCTTCATCAGTCATCCACTATATGTGATTATAACGCCTTACAATTGAGGTGGAGTTTGATGGCTTCAGGCCTGTGGCAAACAACTTCCAATTTACTTTCATTACAGCCGACGTGTGGAAATTTCGTAACCGGTGAGAGACTGACACACAATCAGTTATCATTACCGCACAGATAATTCGACATTCCCCGTTATCTTATTCGAGTTAGTATGTTGCCCATGAGAATAAAGCAGTCCTGCTTTAAACTGTAGTAGGCCTTTATTAGCATATAAATGACACTCCATCTTGAGTTCCGATTGATTTTATATTCATGCTTGTATATAGCCGAAATATATTAACAAGACCAGCATGTTTTTCGATGTTTCTCTGATTGTATATTAAACAGAAGTGTTCTGTGGAACTAGTATCTCGCAATGAATTCTGAATCCAAGCGTTATCTCATAAGAATAAACCTGACAGCAAATGTTAGGCAGGTAAAGCGTTTCCATGTTAATTGCAGCCAGTTCGTTTAAGAAGTTTTGTTTCTTTTCGTCTAACTGGTGGTGTGTCCTTGCCGCCAAGTATTATGTGTTTATTCTGCTGCAAAAAGCTGTGGTCTTTGCTATTCAGTGTTGGTAAAATGTCTCGTTTTCAAGACAGATCGACTGATGGTAAGCGTGGTTCCTAGCATATGTTGACGTATTTATTTATGTTCAACTTCACATAATGTAACCTACTTTATGTACCTACCAATGTAACCCAATGTCTTAAACATATTAGTCATTTAGCCAGAATGCCTGTGGCACACCCTTGTAATCAGCCGTGGACATACAACTCACATTAAAACATTTTAAGGTCTATTGGCGTTGGTAAACTCCAGTTTCCTTACTTTTTACTATCGGGGCTATTTGTCCAACAAAATGTGCATACGTCGAGATAGTCATTCGGCTTTATAAATATATGCGTGGATTAAGGCCAGTTGATAACTTGAATATTCACACAACTTGATAATTGCATCATTTAATTTGAACAATGTTCCAAAGCCTAGATGTGTATGGCGTGAGGCTTTTTTTGCCCAATTTTTCAGTTTCTGGCTTGTGAAATTCCATATATTAATTGTACAGTTTCATCTTTCAGATGAAAACAAAAAATAGAATGAAATGAATGGGATTAAAATCGAGAATTGCCACATTCCAAGAACTCTCTGCAGTAGATCAAATTCATCTTTAAAAAAAGTAGTTGAACACCAAATAAAATGACTGGTACTGTAACAAAGTTTCATGTTACACGTGTTTGGGGGAATGTGAAAGTAGACACGATTAGAATACAAATAACTTATGTACACAACTGTCCGCATACAAAATATTAATCGCGGAAACTTTTGGGACTTTAGAGGAATTCTTTTAATTCAATTCTCAGAACAAGATCCATTCCAAGAATGACATTAGTCTTTGCAAATAACATAAATTTAATTTATTGTCAAATATAAAAAAAACAACAATATTTTTTGTTTTTCTTTCTGATTTTGAGTATTTCTCGGATAAGTACATCTACGTATGTGAACATATTTAACATACCCCTCTTACGGAGAGGCAGCTGATCTTAGTTTTTTTATATACGTGTTTTCCCTTTTTGTTTTTTTTTTCACTGTTTCCACAGTTATTGCTATTTGCTGACCATAATTATTACTCCGCGGGTGTATTTCGACTTATTTTTGCTGTTGATATTTGATACCTGTTTGAAATGGTTTGACCACCTGGTTAAGCCCGACTGCCTCGCGTTAATAATATCTGTTGAAGACCCAGTTAAAGAACTAAATACTAACATCTGACCTTATCGCGATGTTAATGTGTGATTTGTTTAAGATGGTTTGATTCCATACCTCCCCGAATCTAATGAATGGATGATTGATTGATTGATTGATTGATTGATTCAGCGGTATTTCAGCTACGCTGTGGCGTGAACTTTTTGCTACTTAATCTATTTAGATAGATCTTTTCCAATGTCAAATTCTTAACTGCCGTACATCAAAAAGAGAAATAAAGTGAACTGAATGGAAGAGGGTGAAAAATATTACGGGGGAATCGTTTCTGCCTCACGATTACTACAGGTATATAAGCAATTTTGGTATTTGATTATTATTATATTTGAAGTCTTATGATATACCTTTAGCTCAGACCTGCATAATACAGAGCCATCGGATAGTTTTCCATATATACATCCTGTGAAACCGGAACTATTTTTAGAGCTTTGTTTACATTACCGCCTTCAGGGGATTCTTGTTGACAGGTTTTGTAAATTAACTCATTATATGAATAAAAATCAAACGGACAGAGTAAATAGGCCAAAACATCTAGGGTTTCAATTGTTTCTAGCTTTCCAACTCAGATGAATTAAATAGTTTTAGGCGACCTCACCTGTAGTTTTAGGTGTAGGTGTGTATAAGACTGCTGATGTATAAGTAAAATTTGTTTTGGAACGCCATAACGGGTGTATAAAAAAAATGACAAAATGAATTGTTTAGGATACGATTTGATATCCCTACACCAGTGCTTAGAATAATCAAGTTATGTTGTGAATTATCTTTTAAGATATCTTATATCTTTAAATTTGCTTGTGCTACTGAAAGTCCGTAATAATCGAATATCTATTGAATTTGAGTTTTCGAATCCGTTTGTGTATTGAGCTACAAATTTGTTAATGGTTTCTTATAGACCAGTTATTATTGACCAGACCAAATGGTCTGCCAGACAAATTGTTTGTATAAACGCTTAAACGAATGTAACATTACTTGCATTTTTTTCGTGTTATGCATATGGAACAAAGACAACGTCGATTATCAAAAAGATGGAATTGATAAAATATTTATGGGGTCCAATTGAAGAGGACATAAATGCCGACAGATGGTAGGAGTTTATTTATTTGTAAATGTTATATTTATCTTCTTCGTAGGTACGAACTGAATCTCGTTCGTTGGGATGTTCGTTAATGTTCTGTATCTACCTGTCACTCTCAGTCCTATAAATATAAAAGTAAAAATATCGTAGAAGAGATACTGCTGGCACCAGATACAGGGCTACCATGCCAGCCTATAAAGACTAGATACAACTTTTAAAAAAAGCTAGAAATAGGTGTAACCACGTTTGTTACTGGTTAAAAACACCTATTGATATATTTTCTTGTTGATACATCTGTGTACTATGTCATTTGTTGTCGTTAAGCTGAAGTCTCTAGAAACAGTAGATTTCGATTTTACTTTACATCAACAACCGGTACATTAACGAGGGGACAGACACGACGGGGGGACAGACACGACGAGGGACATACACGATGAGGACACAGACCTATCTAGTTGCAAACAATAACGTCACTTTCCGTTTTTTAAATGAACTAATAAACGGTTATATTTTCTCGCTGTGAAACGGTCTTCCAAAGTACACTTGACGTGACAATTCGACATTCGCGGGTTTTAACGGTTGCACGGTCGACCCACACAAATGTCACTTGATACTTGGCACAGTGCTATCTTGCTCTAACAACTGGGCTGTTTTTTTTTATTAAAACACTCACAGTATTCAAAGCGAACACCTGTTATTGAACTTTTTACACGTATATCGAAAATCGATGCGTTTACCTTCGATACAAATATGAAGCCAACTGTTCCAGATTACTGTCCAATTCACACATTTATTTGAGTTCAAATTAACACACAACTTAGACACGAATATTTCGCCTGCTTCACATCTGCTTTTCAGAATGCAACCACATTCAAATATATTACTGCCCTGGGTTGTAGTGATTATTAATCTAATGGCACAATAGACGTAATCTAGGTTTAGTGGCAAATAAACAGAACTCATGCGGCAAACTAATATCACTGGTAAAGGTCAGGGTAATATTTCAAACAAAAGTATAGCCTGGAGAGTGTTCTTCGGCACAATGTGCTATAAATCTCGTGTTCCCACAGGAACACTTTTCAGAAATTGTGAGTTTAGTTATGCTATTATAGACACACTAACTGCTATTTTGCTAAATGTCACACTAACTTAGTATCAGAAGGAACGCTTATATTTGGAAACCATCCAACCAATGGAATGAAAATTGTTACAGTTTGTGAGCGCACCATAGGTCGAACGTATTGATTGATTGATTAATTAATTGGTGTTAGACACAGTAATTTACTTATATGACAGCGGTGTATTCCAACAGCAGGCAGCTACATTGCCACAAACAAATATTGTGAAACCACATCAATTATTACATTCGTTGGTAAGAATGTCCCTTTAGTGTTAACTACTAAAACAGGAAAGTAAGCTACCCTTAGCCAGAGAGAAGTCGAAAGTAAATTGAACGGCTTTGTTCCAACAAAACACTCAAACACAGGAGAGTATAACGACGATCGTATAAATACATAAGCTCGAGCCGAACTTCCGTGTACTCTTAGCTTAGCTTTCGTGTTCTGTTGTAATAGTCTAGGTTAAAAATATTATTTTTTGTGAACATCAATTAAGACACGAAAGCCTGATAAGATCTCCGTCGATACAGTCGTATCTTTTTAGAAAGAATAGACAATTAAATAAACTGATCTGTCGAATAGCATTTTAATGAATTACGCCAATAAAGAGAAAATTCGAATACTTTTAATTGCCAGTATAGTACAGTCGAAAGAGGGGTATAGAATATATACCTGAATAATTGAAGTTTCATTTATACAATTTCCCCCAAGTGATGGATTAATATTACCAGCTATATAGTTTGTTTTTTTTTAAGCTCAGTTTTGTTTTTTAAAAAAATCTTCATTAACTGACTGTATCTGAGAATAGAAAACTGCGTCGTTTAAAGTAGCTAACTGACCCCAGATTGTGCTGTAGATGCATTGTCTACTTCACATAGAGTTTACACAAAGACTCAATTTGTTCCTTGTTCTGACTAAGGGCAGTGTGTTTCCAGATTATATTCATGCGGTCATACTTAGCACTGGAGGTATATTATCTTTCCAACAGCAAAAACACTACAGTGACTATATATTGTATGGCTGTGTTAAGAGTCGCTGTCTGCTGTTGGAATAAAACGCCGTCATATAAGTGAAATACCCTCCAGCACGGCGTTAAACACCAATCAATCAACCTAATGATCAGAACCGCCCCAATAAATGTACAAGGATAACATGATCCTCGAATGCCAACTGGAAATCAATTTATACTGTCGAGACCGATTAGCCGGAACGGATATTTCCCAAACGTAAATAAGTTTAGAAACAAATTTAGATCAGCTATTTTCAAGAACCCAGTGCGCAAATCCGTTTCCTGTCATTATTGCATGTGAAATATACATTCCCAGGTAGACTAACGTTTCATATGGATAAATATTGATTTCGCAAAGAATTTGTTTCATTCTCTCGTGTATGATAATAATATGCCACACAGTCAGTGGGCCCTGTATGCCTGATATATGGAAATACAACCGAGCTAAGGACGAAATAGTTTAAAATAATCTAGACCAATAATGCGCACCTTTTTCTAAGCCCGATTAAAGTAGCAATCCGGATTGAATTTTATGAAGATATAATATCGCCATTTGTACATCTTTTCTACAATGTTGCCCAATAAGGCGAAACTGGTAATATTAATCCGAACCTCATCAAATATTCTACAGTTTTTTATTGTTTTGTGTCGCGCTAGAACTGATTTTATATTTGGAGTTAAGATTTTATATTTGGCAGACTATGTAAATTATTCGGTGCATGACTACTATATTGGCCTCACCAGAAATCCTGATTTTCGATTTACAGATGTTACATGTACATTGATTCTTTATTTCGAGCAAACTTAATCGGAACAATTGTAACAATATTTGTAATGTATCACCACACGTGTGGGTTTTTGCTGTGCAAATCAATGTTTCAAATGGTTAGATTCAAATCGACTGTTGACATTCCCAGGCATGCATATATTATGGCTATAACTTTATTCGAACATATGCCACGTACAAAACCCCAGTCGGTTTGACCATGGCAGTCAACTCCTCACCCCTTTTTACCTTCGTGCAGGACTAATTTAACAATAAACGTAAGACCTTGCGAGACCGCCTTTCGTCGCCAAGATTTCGTCACATAGATTGTGGAAACGGACATGTGCACAAACGCTAAAATGTACAGATTTCTTGTGCAAATGATAGCACCACAGACCAATCGCACGCAATCTAACGCCACACGTGATCATTGGGCAAACCACCAAGCAACGTTCGCCAGCTGGACATTAAACTCCGTATAGTTTTACAAAGTTTATCAGAACTTTCATACCTTATTATTTATACGGAAATATACAAAAATACAGGAAATGCCCATGGAACCAATACCGTAACATTGATATAAAAAAGCGATCTTAACAAGGCATCATTAAAAGTCTTTGTTCTTCCATCACAGCAATTAATTTATGTTTTTGAAGTTATTTGGTTTCTATTTATTATTTGTTTATACTTGCTTTTATATCATAATCAGTTATATATCATAGGGCGAATTAATTTATTTTCGATTTATAATAAATTATCTCATCGCCATTAGTTATTAAATCACTAAAAAGAATCGGCAGCTTCTTAATGTGTCTTAATTGTTAGTGCCGGTGCTCTGTTGAGCTAAGAGGAATCAGGAAGCCAATTTGTTGTGGTATCCTGTTTTGTGGTGTCATGTGAATGTATCGTCGAGCCTTCGTTGTTGCCTGAGTGCTTTAGGGTTGTTTCCTCCATCGATTGGGCTGGTACACCTTCGTATGAATAAAATAACCTTACGTACGGGGTGAAAGCCCAATCAAACAAATAAATCCAGGCTGTCGTGCGCAATATCTTGTTACAATATAAAAAAATTCATCGAGTTGCACATCATGGAACATTTACCGGTAGCTCTCACTTTGAACTGTGATGTGGAAGACACAGCGGTTGGAAATGGCAACTTGACTATAGGATTTGACCATTTGCCGTTAGACATTTGGACTCGTATTCTCTTTGCGTTCCATTTCTTATTTTCTGTTTTTTATTTAAAAGAGATCTGTTTTAATTGACATATATCAGGCTTCGATTTAGACGAATGAAAATAATGGCTCTGTCAATCTTAGTTTTTAGACAAACTGTGTATATGGCTATTCACATTCTAGTAAATTGTGTTGCCCTTACTTAATAGAACAATCCCACTTTAAGTATGCAGCGTGAGTAAAATACCAATGTCCCCTTGTCTTGTAAGACTGTATATGCTTTAAATGCTTTCTTATTGTTTTTTCTTTCATCTTAAACTTTTATCTTTAACTGTAAGAAATCGATATTGTAGCAAATCAAATTTGACTGGCCATTTATCATTATTAGGATATGAGTTATCGTGAACCATCTTTTATGTGCTGTTCGTCCTGGAATATCATTTTTTTTTTTAAATAATACAACCAAATGTTGTGCACTCTCGACGACGAAGCGAGAATATTCAATTACAGACGTTGCACACTTTTTACATAATTCTGTGTAGACAAAATGAGTTATACAACTGCGTTCTGTCCTCTTGCCCTAAGTATGATTCATAGATTTAAATTATAATGAAAATTGATAGCAAGAACGAAATCACATACTTAAAAAAGAGTCAATGACGTCACTGTTTATATATGACGTAAACTATTTCCATATGTTAGTAAATAAGAAATATCTCATGGAAAACAAAATCACCAACGATACATTATTTGTGAAATCTGTAGAAATTAATGAGATGTGGCCCCGATAACTTCCGACAGACAAGGTAAGTACATGTATATGTTTCCTTAGTCCAGGGAAGCCGTCGTCTGAGTCAGTTGGATTGTTGTCTGCTGAAAAGCCTTGGGCACACAAGGTCGCCTCCTTCTGTCAACACTACAGGTATATATGAAAATAGTTATCGGGGGATACGGAGGTCGCGTACTGATTTTCGAACTTTCAAGCCAAGCACCTATAAACACCATTCAAATTAATACGTCATTTTTACTCAGTCACATACATACCCAAATGACCCGTTAACAGTGTAGACAACACATATAAAACAATAAGAGAACAGACGTTTAAACGTCAATTACAAATACGAAAATGGCATTAACAGAATTTAAACATTTTTATCAAATTAATTATTTCAAACTGTACACATGAAGCCATTGGCTTATGCGTACAGATGAATTGGAGGCCTATATATGAATAAAACAGCAGTTAAAAAAAACATCTTCATTTTCATCCTCTAGCTCTGAACCAAAGAAACTATCGACATAATGCATATATAATAATGTAGATAAAAAAAAACACAACAGCAACAACTCGACAATGGTGGCCAAGCGTGTTGGCCTAGCAGCTGACCTACTCGGATGCATGAACCATGGAGGTGGAAAACAAGTTAATATTTTGGAGGAAAGTATAAATGTATGCACTGCGTTCACAATTATTATGTTTTGATCGTTGGAGATTTCAGAAAAGTCATACAACAGGAATGTCTTTGATATATCCCAGTGTATCCACACTGTTGAATATCATTGAAAATATTTTGTCTAGCAATAATAAAATTCTGACGATTAAAAAAGAAGTGATCCACCTGGCAAATCAGTAAGAATGTTATTGAAAATGTCATCATTCATATTCCTACATCCATTCCTTCAATGGCGAAGGAAACTAATTGCTATCCTCTCACCGTTTTAAATACCAACTGGAGATTTATTATCGGTTTTATTTGCAATATTTTCCTTTAGATTCAGAGTCTTAGAGTTATTTTATGTTACTAGGTAGAGAATTCCATTTACGCAAGGTTTCAGGGAAGAATGATTTTGTAAAGGCTCAAGTTCAATATTTAAGCAAATGCCAAGAAAAACAGAAACAAGTTGTACATTAAAAGTTCAAAATCAATTCACATTTATTTTTTAATTGTGCAAGACGTCAAAAGATATCGATATCGGATGAAGAAGATATGTGGTTACAAATTGTGAGACCTTATTTAATACTTGTATAATGACAACTCCTAAGAATGATGAACAATTAAGGATTGACTGCAATTTGCAAACCGAGGTGCAAACTGTATGAATCCGCGCCACTGTTACCATGGCTGCAGAGGCTGAGCGGCAGCTGATCTCTCGCACGTGAGTCACAGTGGAAAAGTTTATGTGGCGGTTGATTTTACGTAGCTCTTGTTATTTGAAGACAGAGATAGAGAATGGTGAATTGGAGGTGAATCTAATGAGGTTAAATTACTGGAATTGAGCTGATGAGTTGATGGCACTTTGTTTAACGGTACACACTTTTGCTGGACTGTCTATCACTGTTCTATCGCGGACAGGGTAGTAAGCCTATTTATGTGTAGGCCTATTGACAATCACATGCTGAACACTTTCGATTGTATAACTTCTGGCAAAAATGTCGTTCCTGTGGACACTCATGTGCATTATGTGCCAAAATTCAAAGCCAGCATCATTCAGTGATTTGGATTGCGCGGCGCGCGGACGTCAAGAAATTTTGTTTTGAAATATATATAGGCCTATCCTACAATTCAAGGAAAACTTCGCTGTGTGCGACAAGCGATACCCCTTGGATAAACTAATATCATTTTACTGTGCAAAGATTAAAAACGCTTGTGGGTTCTGCATTCAAAACATAGCGCTCTCTCTGCTTTTCATCGGAAAGAAATCAAATGAGATTTGAGCAAGTTGAGTATGGATAAAAACTTTACTTGGAACGAAATCCCACTTCACACAATGTCTTAAAATGACAG
>JAVFBZ010039550.1:0-10695 GCA_032466195.1 Katharina tunicata
CTTGAACCCGTGCGGTACATCGAAGGAGGATCTGCAGTCAGACGCGCTAACCACTGAGCCACGGCGCGGGCCCACCCCCTGATACTGTTTTTGTAATATATCGAATAAGATACGTAGTGTTGTCAATTGGTCTTCCACTAGATGTTACAAGGTCGTAAAATACTTGAATCGTGGGCGTGATTGCAAGTTAAAAACACAGGCGTGTCTTCCCTTTTATTGTACTTCATTGGCCCGTTCCTCGTTGAGAAAAGATGGAATTTTAACGGTGGATTGTCTGTAAAATATGTCGAAAGGGCTTACAAAAAACTCGAATTTGTGAATTCCAACTAGCTGTTCAATAAACAACATTGAATCACGTTATTGCTGTAAATGCAAAATTGATTGTGTTGTGACTACATCAATATAAAGAAAGAAATCTACAAAAGAGTTTAGCTCTACAAGAAATACATCATATCACAATCGTAGTATTTCGAGTCTGATATACGTGCACTTTGAAAATTGTAGGGTAAATTGTAAATTGTAAAATAAGTCATTTGGTCAAACATATTTTGGCCTCCCAAGCATACATTTGGTATATGCAAAAGTTTTCCATAAAAGTCATGTTTATAGTAGATGATTTTAAAGAATATAAACAAAAATAGCGCTGAATATACTGTACCCGGATATGCCTGTTTTACACAATGAACATACAGTTACAATTTGTACATACGAATATCTCAGAGATAAGACCACACTTACGTTGTACCTGAAGTATACAATAGAGTGATTGGATCCGTTAGCTTCCGTTTTTACGGGATACCACTGATTCTGCAGGTGGCATGTGTCCTATTTCTGAATCGTCTTCTAACATCTTGCCAAATACACTCATTGTGGCAAAATGTTACCTTGTGCTTTTGTTAAATTTGTTTCATTATGTTCATGTTTATCTCAATTAACAATCAACAGCCTGCAATCAATTTTTTACCGACACAGCTAACTCACAACGTACATAAATTTAGATGAGCAAAAGTAAATTTGTCAGATTTAAAGTTCCTTCCTTTAACTGGGTCAGGAAACAGAAATGAGAGCCAGCAGCAATCATTAACGTATACAGAATCACGCAAGTCTGGTGTTAAGAATGAGTTAAGAGTAGTACATGTAGCGGATGTATCCATTACAACTTGTTCACCTTAGTACGGTAATGTGCCTGATTCCACTTCTACTGTCTGGAGGCTTAAGAACAAATTCATCACTTAAATGTCGATCTTTTTACAGTGAAATCTAGTCAGATTTGCAGTAGTACCGAGTTAACTGGAGACTTCTTCGGACGTTGGTGGCTCCGGAAACTAAATGGAACATTATTTTAGTTCTTTGACTGGAGTGCTAGTGGATTCGTCCTAATTAAGTAGTGTGTATCAGTTTGAATTCCCCCCCTGGTGCTATGTCATGAGGTACACACAGAAATAAACCAGTGTAAAGTTCCACAGAAGGGATGTTATTACCACGATGCCTCATTTCAGTGATGTCTACATGGTAATTAATACCCCAGAACAGTTACCACACTACTAAGTTAAGCCTTACGACAAAATGCAACATTTGCCGTCCAAATTAATTGGAATTGATATGCATAGTTCCAGAGTTCCAAAGGATAGCTCATCATCAATCAAAAGAGAAACCTGAATGATTTAGAAACGTTGCATTATTTTTACTTTGATCTTAAACTGCTCTGCTCGTGTTAAGATTTGCAACTTGAAGACAAACTCCATGCACTGCTCTGTAATGGCACGGTATATAGGTATGGTTCAAAAGCAACTAGAACACTTCATATTTTGTAATACAGGGGCCGAGTCTTTGCTCAAACTCTTGAGATCGTACTGTCCTGATTTGTGCTCCAAATTTGTGATTAAAAAACCTTTTTAGGATGCACTCAGCTGAGTTAAAAATCAACGCACATTCCAAACGCTGACCGCTATTTTGAGTAGTTTTGTTATGTAGGAGGTAATAAGACGTTACATTGTTTTTGAATGTCACGGAAAAAAATTGTTTCAAGGTAAAAGGATTTTAAAAATCGTATCGAAATGGCGTTTAAAACTATTAAAGCGTTAAAGAATTATATGTTCTCTTTCAGCATGGTCTCAACCTAATTCTTTTAAAAATAACTGAATTGAAGGGAGATATTTCCTTTTTTGAATTTTGCCATACCGTCAGAGTTCTTTCCTTCAATTCAATTCGCAGAGCGGTTTTTGCACCCGTGATTAACGCACGCTAATATCCCAAAACAGAATAAATTGTGCGAATTACTCACTTTAAACTGCTTGGTTGTGAAGTCTTTTCGTTTTCGTAACCATTAATGTGTCCAACGGTAAATTCTACAGAGTTTTTAAGATGTTGTTGTCAGACACTACCAGAAAACCAGAACTAGCGAAAACATAACTGTTAGGTCGCTACGTGGAAGTGTCAATAGGAGTGCGTCCAAAAGCTGACTTTAGAGCAGGAACGTTTGGAACTAAGTTTTATTTTATTTTGTGTAAACAAAAAAAAAATCGAACAAACAATACTTTAATTACGGAACGTAAGATATACTTACAATATATACACGCCAATGATAATTTAAAGCCTTGATTATAGTGCAAAATTACTCGTTTAGTTGTGCAAAGTCCGTTGCAGAAGTTCCTGCTCTCAAGTGAGGGTTTTAGAAACACATTGTCACCTAGCGGCCAAACACAATTTGTTTTGCTTTCGATATTAACGGTTTTCAGTCTAGCAGTTTAAAAAGAGTAAATCGCTAAATTTGTTTTGGTGGACTTCATGATGCGTTAGTCAAGTTGCACAAAAGTCTATCTGCAAATTGAATCGAAGGAAAGAACTCTGACGGTATGGCAAAATTCAAAATGCCAAAATTGACCCATCAGAGATGTTTTTTTAAAAGAACAAGGTCTGGACCTTGCTCAGGATTCCATGCTCAGTTGAGCACGGAAAGCGTCCTCACTCACCCAGGTTAACAGAATAAGAATGAAACGTGTCGTCTACACATCCAGTATGGATTGGACCGGCGCGACTGTCGTGTCGCCTCCGAATTGGCCTAAAGTTTCAAAATCCTGACCGAAATGACTTGAAAGTCAGTGCAGCTAATATTGCCATCAAGTATCGAACATGCTGATCAATACGCGGTTTAACCTTGTATGGTTTCATCCTCCATTTGTACTGGAATTCTGTTTAGCATTTTAACTCATTATAAAATGTATATTTTATTTTTATTGATTGGGGTTTTACGCCGTATTTAAGGTTTCTTCTGTCATATGGCGGCGTGCCAACCTAATCGGTCAAGGAAACGACGCTTGCAACATGCAAGACAGAACAAAACATTTACATAACATTTACAAACCAGGACACCACTAAAAATCAGCATCCTGTGCCCCTTAGCTCAGAGAGCACCCGGGAAAAGGAGGCTATACCACCCAACCACCCGCTAAAACAACGGAGTTTTGATGACAACATTTCTTCAATTCCTTTGTCTTATTGTTGGTGGATAAATAAATAGAGGATAAGAAACGATAGCCCATGTGTTTCGATAAATATCAACTAGTCTGTTTATATAACAGACTTTACTTTAAATTAAAATTTCGAGGATGAAGTAACCAATCGCGACACGGACTGAAGTCAGGTTGTAGAATATATGATTTTATATGCATGTATTAAATAGATTGTATGTTAACTTTCTCTCTCACTTCCTTAAGAGAAACGACTAAATGTTTACGGCTATTGAAGATTTCACCATCCTGTTTTCATACATTGGGTTTTAGTCATGACATAATGGAATTTGTGATGATGTGAACTTGTATGGCATGATATGAATGCTGTATCAAAACAAGATACAATATATAAGGGTGGGAACAACCACCACTCTTTAGAGTG
Source organism: Katharina tunicata (assembly GCA_032466195.1). NCBI lineage: Eukaryota > Metazoa > Mollusca > Polyplacophora > Chitonida > Mopaliidae > Katharina > Katharina tunicata. The sequence continues at coordinate 3,895 of JAVFBZ010039550.1, forward strand.
TGTCAGAGTTAGTACACGCTCTCCGAGGATTACCAGCCATAGACGATTTTCACGCAAGCGCCATGTTAGACTCAAAGCTCTCAGTTACCACACAGCGGTACATTCGAAATGGTAATTCGATATGTAATGACGTCATTCTAACATCACAATTTATTAGTAAACGGTGTCACAGTGTCATTCTATTGTTACTAGGATATCATACTAATGTATTCATACTATCAGTTAATGTTGTTCTATCACAAGTTAAAAAGTATATTCAGTTGAGATTTGAAATCATTGCTTGAAAAGGGTCTTAACATCTTAGTAGGCTGCTACATATACAGATGTATACATGCATAGTGCATAGGGTTAAATCTAAAGATAATTCTAATCCTTTTTTTAAGTTATGTCAAACAACAGTTGTTTGTTCAGAGCACTTCAAGCTGACAGATTTTGTATCTAATAGATACTCTACAATTAATTTTACACCTGGTTCTGGTTCCGGTTCCTGAAAATGTGTTGAAATATATATGAAGGTCAGCGCTAAGCATTCGAAAATCACAAAAAATCTCCATTCGTGACAGTTATTTTGCAGTTGTCAGATCTGTTCACTCGTAACACAAAACATAACTCTTGTTATTGCATGTACGTTGGTTCACCTTGGAACACTTCACATGTTGCTTTGTAATGCCACAATGCTTGATTGTATTTTGCCACAAACAGGCCTGGCATCTAAGATATTGCATTTTAGTTGTCTAATAAAGCATAAATGAACATCAAATTTGTCGTTACATTGGTTCATTTGAGTCTATAAATCTGAACCCCCAAACCCCCGACCGGTATATTATTAAAAGGAATAATGCATAGCGACAGTATGAATATTTGACCCCAATAAGTTTAATACTTACGACTAATAAAGCTAATAAAATTAGTGACTTAGCGTTAAATTGTTTTGTTGCTTTTTTCGGCACATTGTGCAGAAGAGTGGCCATAGGAAATACATTTTTGTCAGCAGTTACACTCTAAAATATTCAGCATGGCAACAAGAAAACATTAGTAATATCCTGTCCTCGATAGCACCGCGCTACACAGCCCAGCCTAAAGTTTGTACCATGTTTTTCGAACAACTAGAGCTACGTAAAATTCACCGCCAAATAAACTTTCCCACTGAGGCTCATGTGCGAGAGATCAACTGGTGCCCAGCATCTGCAGCCGTAAATTACTTTTACGTTCATTGGAATATGCACGAAAACACCTTGGTGCAGATTTTTGTACTTTTGTTGTTCCAAAATAATTGCAGACAATCCTCAATTGATTCCGACATTTCCGCGGCAAAACAAAAACGAAGCTACGCGAAGGCTACCACTAATTCTTTCATTCAATACGTTCTACAACGTCACTCGTTTATTACATTTGTATTTATGAAGTCAGCCAAAATTATATGCCTTTATCTAAAGCTTCGATGCTTTTCGTTGTTCAATTACAGAAAGACTTCGTCATATCGGTGATTTTCGTACATGTAGAAACCGAGTTCCTGCGTAAACTAAAGACACAACTAAAGGGGGATCTCATATGATTTTAGGAATGTTCTTCGACAAATTCTATAAACACAACAGAACAAGAGCATTTTCTTTCAGCTGTCAAATGATCAGATAAGAAACAGTGCAAGACGTCCTTGGAACTTCCTCAACGTGCCAAACACCACCCACCAATTAAAGCACCCACCATTACCAAAAACAAATTCACGGATTGTTGCGACTTAAGTACAATATACGTGTACAGCCTTTCTTGTAAGTACATATTTGTAAGATGATAGTGATTGTAAGTCTTTTCAAAGTTAATGGTGCTTATTCTTGTTGCCATTTACTTTTCCGTCATAAGCACGCAAACTGACTCGAAGCGCTGTTGCTTATTCGGAAGAATACAGTATTATAGACCCTACCAAAGATGTGCATGCCGCACGATAAGCTATACTTTCATTAGATGATATGAAAAAGAAGTTTACACTTTTAAACTTAATAACTGAATGTTTTTTTTAACATTTAGTTTTGACGTTTGCATGATGATACTAGGGCATACTTACAATTGTTCCACTAATCGATGGTAAATATTTACATCTTTACAACAGGACTTAACATAACCTGTGTATGTGTCAGACAATGCCAGAGGCCACTGAGATTTTGGACCAATCAATGTGTTATGCCTTAATAGTAATTAAAATCCCTTGAGGCGAAACAACTTCAGTGTAAGAATAAGATGGGGCACGTTTGTCACATTTGAAGCTACTCTAAAATTTGTGTGGAGGCCTGTTTTCTTTCGTCATAGTTAAAGTTTACTACTCAATCCGAAAAGTTGTTCATTTGGTTATTTGTTTCTTGTTGAGGAATTAACCATCGACACTCTAATCAAAGACTGGCTCATAAAAGTTCCACAAATGGCAAACGCAAAAGATGAGCGCGGTAGCTACTGTTTCTCTTACTAGAATTGCAGGAATCTAAAGGGAAGGCAATCGCGCTATCAACCCAACTAAGCCGCCAGACAGTAGCAATGGAGTCAGGCACTTTCTGTATTAATGTTAACAAATTGTGATGAGCACATCCGCTACATGTAAATGTACTATCATTATTGTTTTCTTAACACTGATTCTGCTTGGTTCTCGTTCTCACGTCAGCAGGATTCCCTTAGGTTTTCTTAATATATTTAAAAAATAAAGTATAAATACGTAAAAAAAAAAGTATATAAGTCATCGATAAATATATTGAATCGTGAAATATTACAAGCTGCTTTATGGGCTATCCCTTTGGCTAGTTCTGCTAAATAAGAAGAACCCGAAAAAATGAGTTGTCAAACACACGCCATATCAAGCACTGGAATGGTTGAGGAGTTCTGAGAACTTATCCATGTCCTTGCCAGAGTGATGAACATTTCTCAATTATCGTAGTGTATTGAAGTTTAGTCGCCGAGAAATAATTATAGTAAAATTTGGAAAGACATATCTTGCAATTACTTTCAAATTACCGCATTTTGTGATGTAACCTTTATTGCTAAAACAAGAAAAAGGGCGTTATATTTGACAGGTCTAGTGCTGAATTTGTTTCCTTGGCAACGTGCCTCTAGATAACACAACTGACACTTCTTTGCCAAGCAGACTGGACTATCGAAGCAGGTGGTTGGGTGGGACTTTCTAATTCCCGTGAGCTCTCTGATTAAATGGCATTAGAACTCAGATTAGTTTTGTGGTTTCCTGTAAATGACCTGTGTTGTCTTGTGTGCTGCAAGTGTCGTTATGGTGTTTCCTTCGAACTATTCAGCTATAATGTAGGACGTCGTCATGTACATGTAAGTACAATAGCCTATACGGTGTAAAACCCCAGCCAATTCTGTTCAGTTGCTTTTTTGAATGACAGCTTGTAGTATATGCTGTTCTCCAGATGCAAGAGAAAAATCGCCGTAATTCATTCCAAAGTGACTTCTCAACATTTTCAATTCCCTATCTTACGTTCTCATAATTATAACCGTCCATTTTTTTTTAATTCATAGACTTGCATAATTATCTACATGGCTATCTATGTCAATTTTTTATTTCTTTTGGCCATTTTGGTAATTTTTATAATTACCATCTCTTTTGCAGAACAACATTATTGTCGTAATTATTTGTAGTGTTATTCAATTCGTTAGTTTCAGTTTTCACGAAGATATATATTATCCTTTTTGTTCCATACATAACACAGCGATTCAAAATTGATAATAGACACATTTTGACGAGGCTTAGGACCCAACGAATTGGTGGGATGGTACCTTGGAGAATATATCCGACTATAAAGTGGGTTAACAATACTAGTCAAAGACAATACGTTAAAAACACATCAATATACATTCTTTTTAATGGCATTGAGAAGTTGTTGTACGATAATTTAAAAAAAAAAACATGATTATATGGATATCACCTTCTGATGTGTATTACGGCGAAGTTTCGGTCTCCATCCTAAGATCATTTGCTTGAGAACGGTCTCAGGACGGAGACCGAAGCGCCGCCGTAATACACATCAGAAGTTGATATCCATACAATTATGTGTTTGTTATTAACATACATTCTGAAAATGTATTTTGAGCTTTCAGTGATTATCTTACTCAATCGCCCGCTTAGTACGATAATCTCTGAAAGCTCCAAATACATTCAGAATGTACAAAGTGTTTTTAACCGTTTAAAAATAAAAATAACAAAAACATTTATAATCTGATTATGACCTAGTATTCTTAACGGATTTCAACTAAGTAAGTAAGTATGACGTATTATACGTGAATGAATGGTGTAAAAGTAGTAATTTGAATAAGAGGTAGCGAAAAAGTAGATTTTATGAAGTATATTTTTTTCTGTAACTTTCAGAAAAAAATTTAGATATTATTGTTCAACATTTAGAGACGATTGTGTTACAAATTTCATAGAAGTTTAGAAGTCTAAGGGCGAAACGTAAAAACATTCTGTTGACGGTTTGAGTAACCTTAATGCATTCATGAGTTGCAGCATTATGATGATTGAATACAGATGATCGACACACTTTTCAGACGGCACGATAATGATGACAAACGCTAGGAGCTAATGTTATTGTTGCATTACATGGTATTTCTTTGACTTAATATGATATGTGCCTCCATTTGTCATCATAAAATATCAACATAATTATACTGATGTGATTTGTTTCATAATTAACCGATATTTTACACAACAGTAATTCTGATAAATGTACCCAAACAGAAATTTAAAGTTGCGTTTTGTGCACTCTTATGCTAGATCGCATTAGTATTCGTGCGTTTTCCCAATGTTGAATTATAAGTTATATCAATGTTAAGTAAGCTTTTAGCCAAAATGAGAAGCTTTAGATTTATGATGTATTGTAAAGAATTGTTAAGTACAGATATAGGTTTTCAATTGGTTACATTGTATTTAATAACAGGAACCGATTACAGACACCATTTTATGCAAGTGAACAAATTACACACATGATGTTTAGTAAAATGTTCGAGATTTAAATACAAAGAAGGTACATGTATCTCAAAAACATTAGAGACTATGCTTTATGGTCATGACATATTGTCATTTGACTTGCTTTGTGAAATTGAGGAATTTTGTTCCAATGGCAGATCCCCTTTCCAGGAAGAAAATCTGCCTAAACATACCATTGAGGTGAACCGAGGTGACATTCAAAGTTTCAGTCCGTATGGGTTTAACGGCGCCAATAATTGTGCTGACTACCATATCCTTTCTGGTGGATTAAAGGATTTATCCGCCCTGAGTGGTTTGATAGATGAAGCCCGGTTTAACCTGAGACTTCCCAACGTTAGGTTTTAGTTCATCTAGTAGACATTCAAGGTTCTGGGGCCAAAAAAAAACTTTATTCATGTTTGACACCAGTCTTCAGTAATACCAGAAGTATAGTCCTTTAAAGGTACTACACAGCAGAATTTCTGCCAAAAATCGACTGAAAGGAAATAAACGATTTTTGGTAGAAATTCTGCGGTATAGTGCCTTTAAGCGGCATTTAGAAGTTGGGCTCTTAGTTAAAGAAGTATAGTGATACCAAGAAAATAAAAGCTAAACGTTAAATGTCAAATTGAAACATAGGCAATTTGGGTATATTTAAATATTGTACTGAGCCATCTGCAACTGGGTGACTTTCCACGAAGTAAACTTAGTCCTAGGTAGTTCTAATAAACATCTTGATCACCAATATACATCGGTACAATGTGTCATGCTTTTGTAAAGCTAACCTTTCAGAAGCGCGACCTTGTGTTATTTACTCGTGGTCTTTAATCGCATTTACAGTTTAATATATAGCTTGACAGGCGGGTTTAAATGGATAGCGATTTCTTATGTACGAACACTACAAATAAATAGTCGAATGGTATATTTAGTTCTCTGGGTCATCAAAGTTCGAGTGAGCGTATATACTGCTGCTTCTCTGGCTAGAATTTCCACATAAGCAGTTTACAACGATAAACATTAAGAGATACGTGTATACTAAACCCTCCTGGCACTAGAAAAGAAGTCATGGCACATTTTCGTACTAATGTCAACATATTGCGATGGTCATATTCGATACATTTACTGCCCTTATTTCATTCTTACCACTTGACGTGCGTGACTCTAGGGTACTGATGTCACCAAGATTGATTTTCTGTTTCTTGACTGTTTAAGGATCTAAATCTGAAAAAGTGTTCTTCTCACAGGTGATCAATTCCGTCGAGCTGATTGGTCTCTAATACGCTTATATTTACTAAATATATCACCAAAGAAAAATACACGCCAATGTCCACCCAGATACAGCTGCAAAATCGGGAGACCTGAAATCGTCCGATGTACCTACCACTGACAAAATGTCAACATTGCCTCTTTACAATAATGATTTTCATTGTTTCACGTTGTAACGAGAAACACTGCCCAATTAACGTTTGTACAGTATTATATTATGTGATTGGGTAACACAAAACTGTATGTTGTACGAAGCCGAATGTATATGGTTTAGTGACCAATTATATTGTGTCTGTGACCTGCCAGCTAATACAAATATTGTCAGAATATTTATTTTTCAATGTTGTTAGCTGATGTTTCACTAAATGATTACAGGTTACTCGTGATCAAATGGTAAAAACACTGTGTGTGGTCCCGTTCATTGTACTTCGTTACTCGCTGAGAACAGATAAGAAAATAATGGTACGGGCTGTCAGTGACAGCTGTCGAGATGTCTTATACACTAGTGTCCAAAAGAAACGATACCAACTTGTTTTCAAAATATTTTGTTACGAATTGATTTTTGTAATATG
>JAVFBZ010039583.1:0-10693 GCA_032466195.1 Katharina tunicata
GTAACTGTGTCCACATACAAAATCCAGTTGGAGCGTGCTGGGAATCGAGAACTCCGTTTATTCCAATATGCTTATTGGGTATTTTGACGTATTTCGCAACATTTTGACACAAACGCTAGGAGATTCCCTTTAGTGTGTGACATCAATTTAAGTTATTCTTCCTTTCCTTTCTTTTAGGAATCCTAATCTACCGGTAATAAATAGTTTGGCCCTTGGAAGTCCTGTGTAGAACTGATTTGACTGTCTAAAACGGCGTTATTTCGAATCTGAGTCACAACCGAATAAATAGGTATGGACATTTTGTCTTTTTTCTAATACTTCTCTTTTATCGCTGTGCAAGTTTCTGTGAAGTTTACATTATTAGATATGACTTAATACATGTCTTAAATTGACATTTCTGGTCACGAGAATGGTATTTACAACCCATTTACTACCTTAAATCGTTAAGACAACGAAATTAAAACTGCCGTGGTTTGAGATGTTTAATTTGGATGAAAGTTATGTTGGAGAAAGAATGAAGAAACCGTATTTTTGTTAAATCATTAGCTATATATTGTTGAGTATTCCCTACTACAAAAGTAAATTAGCTTTGAATAGATATGCATGTACACAATATAGGTTAGTTTACCAAGATACGTTACTCTTATAGGTGATGTGTGCTGTACATAGAACGAATACTCGGCTGCATTCAAAATCAACAACCCGTAACACAAGTGTTGCTTTTTGTTTCTCCATCTAAGCGATAAGTTCAGTAAAGACACAATGGGAACAAATCCACATGAGGCATACAATATCATAAGTGTATACAGGTTTAGTTCTGATTCTGATTTGTTTACTGAGAGTAACTTTCTGTGGCTTCGTAATTCTGAACTCTGTAATCATTAGTGTAATGCAATAATGGAGTGTGGCTATGCGTTCCTTGATTACCTTAATCGAGTTTCATATCGATCTTTATCCTCTGAAGACCGTCTTTTTTAATGAAATAACCCGATCCACACAGAAGAAGAAAGCCACAGATACTGTAACGCATGTCGGTTATGTAAAGAAACCATTACACCGAACATATCATCGAAAACTTATAATTGATTTCTCAGTATTCCAGTGTTATCGTTTTGTTCCCTAAAATAAATTAATGGACTAGGACCATACTTGTTTGATTGTTGGACAAGGATTAGTCTCGTTCAATGTTGTGGGTAGATATATTCGCCGAAGAGAAAACATTGTTTAACTATAAGGACACCAGACCTACAAATAGTTATTTCGTTGTGGTCAATATATTGAGTCCTTATGGTTATGCAAGGTTTTGTCCTTGCCGCATTTGTCAACCCACACTATTGACGAGAATAAACCCTGTCAATGAAATAATGATTCTATATAGGATACACTTTACATCCTTACATGCATGATTCGTGTGTCTATCGTCAATCCGCGCATATCAAGAGCATGCCAAGTAAGGCAGTACACAAAAGCACTGCATCTTTAACTGACGTTGACATGCGAATTTCGTCTGGGGTACTATGCAATTACTAGCTACTGTCGGATGAAATTTGGAAGTTTTTTTCAAAGAGGAAGGTTTTCTTCCTGTGCTAACGTCGTCTCACATTTATGACTCGGTGTTCCCTTTAACTCTGACTGAACGATATTGATGTTATACGTCGTGTCTTTTATCGCCTTGGAACAATTTTATGACAGCAGTGCTTTCAAGCTTAAGTTGTTCCATTACTGGATAACGGTTTTGTGTTTAGGAAAGTCGGTCGGTTAGTGAGAGTCACTCATTTACAGACACTGACACTTCTCAGTATTAATGTAGTGTCGAGTTTACACATTGCATAAATAACAAGTATGCTTCCGTAGGCGTATAGGTTGCGAAACATGAATTTTGGACAATATAAAGAATTTAAAGACATAGGATAAGGATACACATTGCGCGACAGTATGTGTTCAGCTGTGTATTAAGTTTTTATCCCATGGTGAACGGGGTCTAGATCTAACTCACTCTTTTGTTGGCGCTTTTGTTGTTCTTCTTATTGTTGTTCATGTAACACTAACTAAATGGACTATTTCTCTGTCAATAATGTTAAGATTGTTCTGAAAATTGGGCAATATATACCTGATAGTACTACGCAAGTGATAACGGAGCCAACATTTTAAATTTTACCATGGTTTTCTTAAAAAGCGAGTTTATAAATGCACACAGCACGAAATGTCAAGGTTTTGAGGCATATTTTAATAATACATGCTTCAAAGCCTGCAGCCACATGATTCGTCTTTCCTGCAGGCCACAGGGTATGTCTCGCAGTGCGGTTTTGTTTTTTGTTTACTTTTCCAGAACATATATGTTTGATATATAACGATTGTGTAACTCACCACATTCACTACTCCAAGAACAAATCCGTTCGATACATTATATCGAGCAATATATTTAGCGATAAGCCATGCAATAACCTCAGCCTTTTGAAAACGTATCGTTCCAAAAAAATATATATATATATGTAAGGACATCCCATGACGGTAAATCCTTTGAAAACGGTACAGGAAACGTCTTTGGGTCCTACATGTAGATGAGTAGCCTCCATTTAAATTATTCTGCACAATTCTGATTAATCCATCACATTTCAAAGTAAATTCCAACAAGTCTGCACCTTTCACTGGTGTTGATATTGACTTTCGGCTAGGTCTAGGATACTATGCAATTTCTAGACACTAGGGCAATGTATTTTGAAATGTATGTAGAAGATTAACCTTTTCTAAATCTGTCGGATGCAATTTGGAAGGTTTTTTTTCAAAGACGAAGGTTTTCTTCCTGTGCTAATGTCGTCTCACATTTCTTAGTCGGTGTTCCATTTATCTCGGACTGAACGATATTGATTGTATACGTCGTGTCTTATATCGCCAGGGAATAATCTTATGACAGCAACACTTTCAAGCTTAACTTGGCCCATTACTGGATAACGGTTTTGTATTTAGGAAAGCCAGAGGTCGTTTAGTGGGAGTTGCTCGTTTGCAAACACTGACATTTCTCAATATTAATGTCGTGCCCAGTTATTAGACTCGTTACAGACTGCATAAACAGCAAGTATGCTTGCGTGGTTTGTGAAACATGAATATGAAGAATTTAAAGACATAGGATAAGGATACACATTTTGTGACAGTATGTGGTCGGCTGTGTATTTAGGGTTAATTGACTTTTCCATAGCATACATGTGTGACATATAACACTGGTGTAAATAACCACAATACCTACTCCAAGAAGACAGCCATTCAAGACATTATATCAAACAATATATCTAGCGATAAGTCATGCAATGACCGTTATCCTTTGTAACACAGAGTAAGAATTTGGTGTAATTCCGAACCATATATATATATTTATGGTGATTTCTTGTGCTTTAGTTTACTTTAACGAAAAATGTATCCTTTGTCACTAAATGCTTATAAATTTAACTCGGTCAATCTAAACGATAATTACATGATGTATGCAGAGTAAAACAACCTTACAAAACGAGCCTATTTCTCCAAAGTAAAATGTGACCAAACACCAAACACCAATTCAGCACTGCATGCTGATATATTTATTTCCAGAAGGATATTTTCAAAGAGCTAAGTGAATGACTATCAAAGTAGATTTTTGTCCGCACTTCCAAATGTTTATTTCCGAACACTAGCGAATTGTTCATTATTACACCCAAATGTTCATCGAGCGACGTGTGATATGATGTTTAGACCATCACTCATTTAAGTGTAGTTTCAGTTAAAGCCTATCAAAGAAGACTATTTTCCGCACTTTCTAATGTTTATTACCGAGCACTAGCGAATTGTTCATTATTACACCCAAATGTTCATCGAGCGACGTGAGATATGATGTATAGGCCATCACTCATTTAGAGTGTCATATTATCTGACATCTTTAAAATAAAGCGAAATAAAATTTGAATTTGAAATACAATTACATTAAACCATCACGGAAATAGGAGTACATTATCTGACACCTTTAACATAAAGCGAAGAAATAAAATTTGAAATTGAAATACAATTACATTAAACAATCACGGAAATGGGTTACTCCAACTCCAAATAAATAGTTTTGTCTTGAAAAACGATTCATAATGTAAACTATTGTGACTGATCTAATGAGATTTAGAACAATTTTTCTATCTCATTTATTGTACTTCACCTGTCCTCTTTGGTTACAATATTAATGTTTACCATCGCTATATCACTGAGTATATCAACAGTATAATATATGCTTATCCATGTGATATTTACAGAAGCCGCGTCAGGTGACGCCCCTGACCGTAAATATCGTTATTTTCCAACGGAGAGTGTTTATCCCAATTGTGCTGGTTTTTCTTATCAATACCGGCATGTCCACGGAATATAATATAACACGAGGTTAAGCAGGCTCAGGCGTCTAGACAGTAAATATTTGATCCCGTCAACTGACAGTTACCGAATGCTATGGTATAATGTTACAAAACACCAAAATATTGATATTGATATATAGGCCAATACACTCATTATTCTCCAGAGAAAATATATTACCATACTTTTTTTACATCAAACTGTATTGAAATAATCTACATTGTTCTCACCAATCTAAATTGTCGTAGTTAATGTTCAGGCTGATTTGATGTATATCAAAGACAATGTCGATTGAGTTCGCACTCTGACTAGTCCACGTTAAAGTACGAGCAAATTACGTAACAATGTACTCCGCAAACTTCCAATAAATAGAGAAAAAATATTTTATATCGACCAACATGTCTTATATTATTTATCCTAAACATAAACTGTATTGTCTTATTAAGACATCCTGCTATTGTATCACATAGGTTGTTTTTATGAAAAGTTAAGATAAATCATAGATTCCAAGATATTGATCTGCAGTTCTATTATTTCTGTGAAGAGAAACTAAAAATACTGGCTTGAAGAAATAACCAAATGTCACCCCCAAACAACCTCCTACACAAGGCATTTATAACCTTCCGACTTACTGAAGTTAATTTAGTTCCCATTGCCAAAAGTTTCTATCCAACGAACATAATAACTCAGAACGACACAACTGTTGATGGGATGTTCGGTCTGCAGCTAAATAAGAACACTTACATAGAAAATCGTCCGCACTAGAACTTTTAATCAGCTATTATTAAACGTGTTAGTATAGGCAACTCAGTTCTGTTAGTCTGGGCATCAAATGTCTTCGTTTCCGTTCACGCCTGTGGTGTGTAATTTGTTCATTTCCTGGCGATAAGAAAATGTGGGGGAACACTGTATCGTCATCAGGCCCAATCGAGGATGTCCTTGGTCAATATTTTTCAAACGTAACTTAAGTAATATATAGAAGCTAAAAAGAGCTTTGAAGGGACAGAATGTAAGCCACGCTAAATACTTGTACCAATTTGATTTTATATTTATGCAAATGTTTTTTTTATATTTTGATGTTCACAAAATAAGCATATATCTTAACATGTTTTTGTGAAAATCGTAAAGTTTATATATGAAAAACTGTGTTGATAGCTTGTCAAGAACAATTAATGGCACAGTCAATCAAGCTATTTTTGTATCATTGAAATGTTAGTTATTTTGTTTATTTTATTGTTTTATTCACCACAGAGAGTAATACAAATCATTTTTTTGTTAAATATATACAAACACAAAAAAGTGGCAGGAATAAATTCCACATTGGACTTGTTCTATACCAATCTGGTTGATAAATTATCATTCGATTTCGAATACTCGATTCCAGTATTGCTACAGTGACCAATATTCATGTAAATATGAGCCATTAATTAGTGAAAATAAAAATAAATTATTTTCATCTGTAAATACCCCGCTTCATTTCAAACTGGACATTTTCAATATTCGGTTGACATTTTCAGCATGCCTCGGGGTGCGTTATCGCTGACTTAGATTGTTCTTGTGTTCATTTTGTATCAGGGTTCAGTGTGGCTATTTTCCGGTTATATAGCTCCCGGGGCGAGTTTATTTCACAAAAAAACCCCAGCAAATATGTTAATTTGGAGATTGTAGCAGAAGGGTTTTCTTACTTAATTGCGTTTATCTAAGGTTGGATGACTTGGTTCCAGACTTCACGCAGCCCGTGTTCTTGTCGTCGGCCGCCTAATATCCACCAGACCAACGCCTGGCTACCGGTGTACTCTGTAAGATCTATTTAGTATATTTATGGATTTGCTCAGCTAATATAACGTAAATAAATCAGATATGATGGTCATTGGTGAGCAGTCATCTAAACCGTAGGAGTCAAGAGGAACATTGCAAAAAAATAGGTAAAACATACAGTAATGTCAGAGACAGGTTAAGAGGGTATTGATTTTTCTGTTGGTAAATTTTCGTATAGATGTTTCCTCGCGGTTTAGCAGAAAACACAAAAAACCCACCATGGTCATATAAGTGACATTCTTCTAAGTATAACTTAAAACACCGACTCACTAGTATACCAATCAATAAATAAGCACTATGAACGTGATGTCAAGTCTGACATCGTCAAGGCTGTTTCTGTGGCTGGTATTACTAAAGAAATTGCCATGAAACAATATATAGCTGGAACCGAGTTTGACATTATGGGGTAGTAATTGCAGCACCTATACTTTTACAATCAACATATATGTACCACATTGGTTATCGAAACATTTCCAAGGATTACTACCAGCAACTTAAACGTAGGACGTATGTAACGCTATGTGTTCATAATACACAGTACATATCAGAAAGCAATTTGTTTGAAGACAGATTATTTACAGGCCGGCTCAACAGCTGTCATGGTAAGATGTGTCCATGATCTGGTCTATGGAGACTATTATTCGTAAATTCCATGGACTGGTCTATGCAGTATACTAATCGTAAATGTCCATGAACTGGTCCGTGCAGACTCTAGATCATACATGTACATGATCTATAAGTCGTAGATGTTCATGATCAGTGGTCCGTTTCACAAAGCGACCTTAGCTAACGTTGAACGTAACTACAATGACAACACAATGCCTCCAGTACTGGTCGCTAGGGTATTTACGTTGAACGTAGCCTAAGATCGCTTTGTGAAACAAGCCCCTGGTCTATATGTAGACTCATAGTCGTAAACTGTACTTCGTTCATTCAGACGCAGGCCTTGTTGTTCAGTTCAATCTAGATACATGTAAGTCGAATTGAAATAACGAATTAAATGGCCTTTGGTCTAATGAATACCATCGTAATTGACTTCTATGTGTATTGTAATGATTTTAGCTTTACCTCCGAAGTTGATCCTTGGTACACTGTAGGTTGACAGGCGAATGTTTGTTAATTGAAAGTGATCTTCTAGAACTCCTGGACTATCTTCGATTTATTGACATATTGTCATGTAACCGTGAAGAATGACCTTGTAATGATCCTGCGCGTTAGTTCTGTTCCCAGTGCCATTCCCTGACACTGCGTGATTTAAAACCCTAGATAATCAGTTCGCAGGAACAAACAAATGTATACGGCAATAGCCTTCTTTGAGATGTACTCCATAGTGACAACGGGTAAATGTTATTTGGTGATGAACGTTCTTTCATTTGTATACGAGTATTGATTATAATACATACGTATATCGTTTGGATGAATGACGTAATGGTACATATATATATCGTTCTGCCGGTCACAATTTCCAATTTCTATTAGTTCACACACGTTTCTGTGAAAGACTATTTGAGCAAAGATTGTCCGTCAGATGTAGAAAGTGCCAGCTGCGAATTGAGAATGCCCTTTATTCCAATATGGTTACGGGGAATTACCCTGTCTTAGTGTTAATCAGCAGCAAAAAGAGCATGACACATGGACATCAAACTATAAATTATTCTGGCCCTCACACTGTTCTATATCTACATGTTGACAAAAGTAGGTCTGAAAGGCTATAGTATTAAAGATTCTACATCGAACAGTAACTGAGTCCATATACAAAGCCAGTTGGAGCGTGCTGCGAATCGAGAATTCCGTTTATTTCAACAAGCTTATTGGGTTTTTTGGTCGTATTTCGTAACAATTTGGCACAAACGGTAGGAAATTGGTATTCTGTTTAGTTTGTGGCATGAATTTATTGTATTCTTTCCTTTCTTTCTTTTAGCAATCCAAGCCTAACGGTAATACATACTGTGGACATTGGAAGTCCTGTATATAACAGATTTGTTAATATAAAATGTGCCATGGTTTGAAATATTTTATCTGACTTAAAGTAACATACCCACTCAAAAGTTCTGAATTTTGCATTATCACAGAATCTCATGAAAAACTGCCGGATATTTTTCTCAAAAAGGAAAAGTTAGAGGCTTTTCTATAATTCCAACATCAAATTTGTAGGTTGAAGGAGAGATTTATAATAACTAAAAAACTAAAAACTTAATTTTCTGTCAGAATATTATTATGTGGATGTGTCAATCAGCTGTCATAACTGACCCACCCTAAGATGTTCCGACACTACACCAAGTCAAACGTTAATTAAACCCGCCCCATCCACTTTTCAACATCTTAACTCATTCCAAATAAGGTCATGACCAAGGCGAAATCAAAAGCTTTACTTGAAGCATACGAGGAAAAATGGCCGGCTGAATTCGAATCATTGCATGATTTCTCCTGGCTATTACTAGCCTTGAACCAACTTGTGACAGAAAATGTGACATTCCATATCAATTCATTGTAAAACCCATTGACTCGCTGTAATTTGACAAAGCAGATAGGGCTTAATATGATATCGTTCAAAACAATGTTTGTAAATATGTTAAATTAATCGTGGCAACATACCTTTATTCAATACTGGTACGTTTCCTACCATAGACAATGCCTTTAGACGCGAAACTGTTAAACCAAACTGACCTGGGTTATATTTACATATAACTACGTCTAGTTACTATACAAAGTATCTTATTCCTGTATGAACTTTGCAAGGCGAATATCGGATACTAGTATCATAAAAAAAACATACAGATACAGAAATTTTGAGAAACTATAACTGGGGTTGTTAGATACGTTGTTAACTATTGCGCAATTATTTGAAGAAAAGGAACTAAAAAGTTTTTTAAAATATAATTAGTTGGAAAGTATATACGTGTTTAATCATATTTCAAACGTGTGTCCTCGTAGTTTAAAAAAAAATAGCTATTATGTCAACTGTCTGAATTACACCATCAATCAGTTAGGATAATCAAGAACGCAGTGCATTCGGAACAGAAATTTCGATCTTGCAGTATAACGCTCATGTGGTTTTTGAATAGGCCGACAAGCGATTTTGAAAATTGTTGGTTAAGCAGATCAATTACAAGCTAGTGTTTTGTTATAGTCACGGTTATATAGTGGGTTTTGCGTTTAAGTAAACTTCGACAGGTCTTTAAGTTAGTATTTTGTTTTCATTTCAGGTTAATAATGACGAATGTCAGGCAATGGTTGTGGCTTTCTCACATAATTGCTTCTTTTGATTTTGCTTGAGTAAAACACTGCATGGTAAATTTGTTTTCTATATTTTGTTCATTGAAAACCGTTTTTTTATTAACTATAGTATCATGATTTTCGTAAGATTCTCGGCTAACAAATCGTCTTTTATTTGTTTTAAAGAAATAATACGTCTTACTTCCATCGGTGGAATTTCCTTACCATGCAGACCAATTCTTCGGTAAATAATTTCAAAATTTTACCAAAATGCGTTCACAATTCCGTGCACATCAACTGCGACCAATTTAGAAGATCAAGCGTTGAAAACGTTACCAAAACATCCATTCTGAAGTTTTGGTAACGATTTTTAGGCTAGATCTTGTAAACAAGCCGTGCATGATGTGCACGAAATTTTGAACGCATTCTTGTACAATTTGGGAAGTGTTCACCGAAGAATTAGTCTGCGTGGTAAAGACAAATCAGTTGTTTAGACTCATACAAGTGTTCATCGCAAAGACAATTATAAAATACAACTCTAGCCTCAAAATGGCCTTTGTGGCGCACGATGCACCAAGTATGGGCAACAACGCAATTTTAGTATTAGGTATACAACAAATATACAATCATATTAAAAAAGACATAGACCATGGACTTGATACGTTTGCCCTTACTTACATAAATAGACATTCTCCGTCTTACGTAAAATGTTGTCACATTATCTGTGAATGTACTTTGATAACCTTTGAAGCTTACTTTGATAGAAAAGAATATATATATAAGCAAATTTTTCTTTTTCTACATTTATACAAAAATATATATAGATTATATATACATAAATATATTATTTTATTAACGAGTAATCGCATTGGCACAAGGATAGCGACTAATTAAAGCCGATAAATAATCTCATGTTCTAGATAAATTCTTAGAGACAAGTTTCTAGATAAACCTGAATCTCGAGTTGTTCTGGATAAGTTATAAGCCCATCTCGAGAAAAGGCAATACATGTAGCATGTATATTGTGAAGATAAATATGGTAACACACATAGATATTAGGTATGGGTGATAATAAGTACAACCTGAAAAATGTGTCTACCAAATAAAGATAAGGGCGGTTAAGGGTTATCTGATACAGGAGGGAGTTTCGTCTTAACCAAGAGGTCCTTGAACGATTTGTTCTTCTTCTACGCTATGATAGGTCTCTGTGAGAGAGGCTTCATCATTTTAGGTACAAGTAGTTATTTAGACCATCACTCATTATGACGGTCATATTATCGGACATCTCTAACGTAAA
>JAVFBZ010039594.1:0-10692 GCA_032466195.1 Katharina tunicata
ATTAATTAAAGCCGATAAATAATCTCATGTTCTAGATAAATTCTCAGAGACAAGTTTCTAGATAGACCTGAATCTCTAGTTGTTCTGGATAACCTATAGGCGCATTTCGAGAAAAGGCAATACATGTAACATGTATATTGTGAAGATAAATGTGTGGCGAACATGTAACACACATAGATATTAGGTATGTGTGATAAAAAGTACAACCTCATATACATGTAGTGCATATTGTGAATAAGTGTAAGAGAACAGATATTATCTGTGTTCTGTTACTTTGAAGCCATGTAAAGGCACGAAAATGCCCATAAAATAAGCAAAACATCTGATCAAATGCAGTCACATTATGTGGTAGTCGTTTGTTAACGGACGTTGTTGGTGGTTAAATCAGGAACGACAGAAATTCAGACAGACGAAGTCACCAGTGGGTTATGCTATCTGAGTTTATCACCAATGTTATTTTATCTTGTCCTTTATTTCGATTTTCAAAAGTTCTGTGTTCTCTACTATATGACACACATGCATTTGGTTAAATTTAATGGAAATAATAAGGTTAATTTTAAATTATGTAGTGATAAATCTCCTCTTTTCGTCAAATGACAAAGTATTCAGTCTATCTATCAATCTGAAACCATCCTGTGCATGCATAATTTGATTATGTCAAATGGGCTTGGTGCGATGTTTTTCTTTCTTTGGAATTAATTTTGGATTGGCTTGTCAAATAACTTAAAGCTTTATAGAAATACTAAAAAGTATAACATACACAGCATTGACGTCTCTCAAAGGCGTATATAGTTACATTTCCAACTCTACAGAATTATGTCCATGACCTGTACAGTAATAGCGGAAATAAAATTTACATATTTCTTCTGTAACTTTCTTTGACAGCATGAATCTTAATTTTATTTTAATAACATCGACGGTGATAATCTTTTTAAAATTAAGATCATTCAATCAGAGCAGGTCCGTTCATTTGATCGCTCAGTTATGTAGCTTGTGTATTACTATGTTTTTTTTATCACCATTGAATATAATCAACCCAACCTTACACGATTGTTAGACTGAGACACCAAGTACAATTTTGTTAGGATGCGGAGAACGTATTGAGGATTAAGTTCAGTTGTCAGCGAGAATCCGTCTTATAGGAAAGACAAATTGGTACGAGTTGGACACCGACCAGGGTACAGCAGCTGTAATCTGTCAATTGTACAGACAGGGTCGGATAAATACCACCTTTCAGCTGTATTATATTAATAAGCGTTGCGACTACTACACATAGAAATCAATGATAAATATATCATCGTGCCAGAAAGACATCAACTGCGGCAAATGGAGAACTGCAGAAGACAAATGCCTCTTGAAATTGTGTCCCTTAGTATATAGTTACATGACATCTTAACTTTAAACATGATTCCTCACTGTTTCCACAATTTTGTTTATCATTAAAATGCACCGAAATAACTTTTTCTTAATTCAGAAAAAACGACAAAAAGGGTCATGGCGTTAAAATATTGTGACATTTTCTTTCGCATGATTCTGAATCAAATCAATGTAAAACTATTGTCTTTAATAAGATAATAATTATGTAGAATGTGAATTAAGCCTTCCTGTTGGCACGACAACGGAAATCCATTCTAAGAAGACACGGTGAGCGAATAACTGTGATGATTTATTTAGTTATTTCACGTACATGGAGAATTTGCGTTGCCGATAATTGGTGGCAAACCGGGAATACATTTGTCAAAATCTACCAGCGTTCTTCGCAACCACCAGGAAATTTCCCTTATAGATCTCATGTCGAAAAAGTTGAATGACAGATTAACCCGGTAGGTTACAGTGAACGTAACTCGGCAGTCCAAGGCTGAACCTACTGATAATCAATGGCTAGGTCGCCTAGCTGTTTAGAAACTCTGACTTTATCGGAAGCTGTACAGATTGTAGAGCTTAATATCTTAAGCAAACATTTTTTTTTTTGCAAACGACTTCGGCGAAAATATTACCTACAAAAATTCATTTTGGTGGCGATAAACGGCAGAATCACACTATGACATTCAAAGTATGAACTCAAAGTGGAGAATATTGCCAAACGGCTAATATACCACTCCATGACTCAGGTTTAACAGGCTCGAGAAGGATCAGTAACTTGCAGTACCTTAATTGTTGCTCATCCATATTTCAAACATGTATTGTATTGTATTTCTTCATCCAAATTAAGCCGTTGCTCAACACACTATGCGAAAAGGCAAATAAAGACTACAAAAGTACGTTGGATAAATTTAATAAAAAAAACCTGTTATATAACTAGAATACAACTATGTGAAACAAAAAGGAAAAATTGGAAGAAAAAAAGAATTGCTCTCATATCATACCAAAAAGCCCGGATATCCCACTGTGCTATTTGAATTCTTTATCGACAATGGAAATTGTTTTTTGCCAAGATTACACTACCTATTTAACGACAAATGTTCAATACAGAATTATTTCCCGAGGGATATGTGATATCAATCATAGTCCCATTACACAAGACAAACGACATAAATATAACTTGTAATTACACTAAAAAATGTTCCTTTAAAAATAAAGGGATTCCATTCCCCATGTGCGATTTAATGGATACTGTCCCTTAAGGGATACGTGTCCCATTCACCTGAAGAAGCTGGTTTACACTACCGGCGAAAGCTAGTGACAACAACCTATGGTTAGTCTCAAAGGTGCTACCTCATTATTGTAGTTTGAATTTAAATGAAACTATAGGTATATATTCCCTTATTCTTGACTTTCAAGGGGAAAATTCATTTATGTAGTAGCATATATCCTTGGTTTTTGGCAATGAAATATATCCCTTACCTTGGGTGATATATAAGCAAATGATCCATTGTATATTTCCTTCTAGATAAGGTAGTAGTTTTTCAGTGCATAGAGTCTTTGAAGTGATTCATGTTTACGATATTATTGAAGAAACGGTTATCAGCACAGCATAAAAATCATGATGGCACATCCGATGCACAAATGTGCTTTGTACGAGGTAGGAAGGACACAATTTTCCCATTATGCACTCTGAGTAATGGATGCATTTATAATAAAGAAAGAGAATACAGCTGCGTCATTGGCCATAAGGGTACATTTAATTGTAATCACACACACAGCTGTGGTTTAAATCAATTAAATAAGGAATTTATGGCCAAATAATAAATATTATTCTTTCACTGTATCAAACTATTTAGCATGGTTTTAATATATAAACTATATTATGTTTGGTCGATACTCAACCTGTGCGACCGTGTATTATTAATGTAAAACATGGGGTTTTTTTTATCAGTGGGAAAGACATTGAACAAGTGCAATTTTTTTGTAAGACTATTCTAGATGGGCCCAACATAGTATTAAATGATTCAGCTCACTCTGTCATCAATATAGTTCCCGTGATTAGTGAGCGCAATTATGGAGCACTGGCTCAAACTGTTATTGTCTTCTGATTGCATTATAAGTATAATTTAGTTGTTATCGTCATCTAATTAAATTTAAAAGACAATTTAGCTGAATAAATGATTTGTCACCTCCACTTAACAGAAACAAATGGCTATGGAATGGCGAACATGAGTTGAAAAGGATTATTTGATGTGTGGGTGGAACAAACTGTAATTGCCCAGTCTGCACATTTGCATAAGACAAAAACAGCTATAATTTTGTTCAAACCATTCAGTTATCTGTATAAGATAATTATGGATTAACATCCTCTGTGATATAGCCATTGGGTCTAGATTTTGGTCCTTATATCACATAGACACAATGCCCTGGGCGTATGAAAATGGTAAAGGCGAATAGCGCTAGAAATAATTGTACAAAATAGTTCGAAGTTACCCGGAACCAATGTTAAAAATGTAATTTGAGGATTGTTTTTGTTTAGCTGAAAACAAAACGACATCTTCATCGAAGAACAACATAAATTGTGATTTTAATGAAACGTTTCATTAGATACATCGTTGCAATGAGGATTTCTTTACATAAATTTACTCATTTAGAAAGGTCTTTTAGTTAGTCTAAGGGTTCGTTTCTTTGTTCGATCATTCGTTTAATATATCTATTTCTATGATGACCATTGGAAATACCATTGTCCGGTGTTCATACCTTCTTGGCACAACTAGGAACTGAGCCTATTTTTATATCCTTTTACAATTCATTCAGTATTTTAACTCGATAATTATAAGCACGAGTTATAGTAAACGTTTCTATAATCATCCGTATTTAGTGCATTTAGCCTGAAGACTGGACAGATACACAATTACTTCTTGAGCAGCGTAAAAAACAGCCCTGAACTCTGAGATCATGTCAAAAACATTCCTATGGCCATGTTAATTTACCTCCAATGAGGGAATATGTACAAATATCCTAACCGAACATTATAACAGATAATTACAAACCAATAACGTTAAAGTTGATAGGCACCAAGCGCTAAATTCAATGACGTTTTGCTTCCATGACTGTTTTGCTAAGCTGGTGTAAAAACACCCAACTATTTACACAGACCCCAGAAAATTCATTTATATTTGTGTATGAATGTAAAGGAGGAAAATTTTGCTTGCCTCCAGCGGGATTCGAACTCGGGTCTCTGGCTAGCAGGGCATTCATTTATATTCATGGAGTTATGTAGTTTATTCATAGAGGCGCAGACATGAAGCTTTGATTAAATGTGGCCCTGTAAGTTCGATTTATCCACTAAGTTCAATTGGTTATTGCATTTCGTATCCAGGACAACTTTGAAAGTTGCAACTCAAAACTTCATCAACAACAGGGTGTATTAACTATGTAAATTAACTGTGTAAATAAATTTTAACGAAAGTAAATAAACCAACAAGGCTGCGAAAATTAAATGAAGTCATGGTATTATTGTTCAGAAATTGAAGCCTATCAAAGAGTATTAGGTGCTAGATATTATGTACTTGGTTCTGTATTTCATAAATCACAGACAACGAGAAAAATCCAACCTAAATTTACTCTCTAATGTTGCCTTAACTAAAAGCTCTTTGTCTTAAAGACAACCTTTCAAACTTGTTCAAATACCCTTCAGCTGTAGCTCAGAGCAAACATCCTTATCCAAAGCAATTACTGGGAGATTGTTTTGGGTGATCTTTGTGTTGGCATAACCGAGAGTGGCATGTGTTAATATCAGCAAACTCAAAAGGGTTGTCTTGTTCCCCTAACTTCCAACTCATTGGTGTATTTATATATGTAAATAGAACAGTTATTCTTACTTTTTAATTATATGTTAACCGTTTTAATGCTTTTCGGTGAAGTTCTGAATTGAGAACAATCAAACGGCGACAATTCTGGATTTTCAGTGAAATTCTAAACTAAGTGCACTGCTATATGTGTAATACATTAGTTAGCTTATGGATATACTGTTGTAGGTGTAATCATCCGATCAGCACGGTATTAACAACTTCCACCCAATTTTTGTCTAAAATATTAGCCGCTTCAACCAAAGACTAATACATGTATCATATGCGTTATTGATTGATAGGTGTTGGACGCCGTGCTCAAGGGTATTCCACTTGTATGACGGCAGTTTATTCCATCAAAAGACGGCGAACTACAATCAAAATGTGAAGTCACTTAAGTGTTATCGCTGTTATATATAGATATAATCTTCCTCCAGTACTGAGTATGACAGCATAAATGTAATCTGGAAACACACTGCCCTTACCAAGAGGGCCAAATAGATTAGGCAAGTTCTTGATAAACAGCTGAAGCCGATTCTACAAAAACGAGTCATAAAATGGCGTATTTTTTAAATTTTATAACATTTTATCATTTTCACATTTATAGTTTTATCAACTTTTAAAAATTTAGATAAACATGTACAATTAGTTCCTCAATATTTTGACTTAAATCGGAAATTGTTTTATGGAATCTGCTCTTGGAGTGTAGTAGATTAGGTAGGTTTACTAATATAAACAATTATGCTTCTATTTTCTTTATTCAATGTTTCGTTGTAATACATAATAGCATGTTTTTGAAATTTCAAGTGCTTATATAGCATTGTAAATGATGCTACATATTCAAGACGTTTACTGCTGTATTTTAGAATCTGTTAATTTCTTTGTAAATGGAAATCGAAAAAAAAAAATGATTGAACGCAAATACATTTTCATAAAGAGACATAGACTCGTTCAGCGCAAGATGAAGTTTGAATACAATTAATATTGATCGAGTGCGTGGCCATCCCTTTGTTGAGTACTGAAATGAAGTGTATTTCTCGTCAACGCCATACTAGCATCGAATGCAGTTGACTCAATATATTTGCTGATATTATTACAAAATATAATAACAAAAAGTGTTATTCAACTGCATTACCTTTTAAAGCGGTCTTTATGTTGTGCTTTAGGGGGATCTGATAAACAGAATTTACTCACAATTAGGACAAAGGACACTAATCTGCCATAGTATCAAAGCAGGTGAGATTAAACTTGACTCCAGATGTCTGATAAATTTCAGGTCAACTGTGCATCTGGGGATTCTCCTATCACCACATTCGAAACTAGAGAGATGGCTTCATTCGGGATCAAATCAATTTATGCTAATCTGTATTCTGAATTATTTATCGATCTGGAAAACAGAAACTATATTTTGTCCTATTGCAATTTCGTTGTAACGATCACTTCAGAAATAATGGTGACAATACTCTTGAGCAAACAAATTGTAATTGCGTAAGAACTCCACAGACTGAACCAGTCAACTACTGAACAAACTGTTATCCTTTATCAATTTTTACATTGAATAGACCACCGGCACATACCTTAATTTTAATATCTCTATCATTTAACAACGAGCCACGCCAACGTGATACAGAGGCATATACTAATTCTTCGTATCAGACAGTTGGTATCAGTAGGCCTATTTTCTGAATGCGGGTCTTTTTCTAGTGCTTTGTTTACATATCCGTAGCGCCCCTAAAGAGGATTCATGTTGATTTTGCATCAGTATCTTTGGTTGCATATTTGTTGAATGATGTTTGTGTTAGGAAGTATATATCATATACTATCTCACTTAGTAACCAAGTTCTGCTACCAAATTGTTATATAGTTTATATAATTATACTCAACGAATATATCTGTATTTATCTTCAGTCTACGGGCCCATAGATAGACTTACTATAAATGATAATTACGATATATAAGTTCTTATGGATCGATGCCGCCTTCTTTTCCCCGAGGAATCACTCCACACAAAACAACAGTTCATTCATTAAAATACTTACTTAAACATATTGTATTTAGTTTAGAGCATATGTTAAACAATAAAAAAGAACATAACCAATTTACTTATGTGAAATCTGATTCTAATCTTTTATCTCTCTGAAACCCCAGACATTTGAAAGTTAACAATCTAGATGGCCTACTGTATCTCAGATACAAACATTTAGTCACGGTCAGTAAAACTTGCTTTATAACATATGTTCAATTGAGATAGAATAAGTTTATAGCTTTATTTGTAAAGGGGAAGATCGGACTGTTCAATAAGTTCTACTAGTAAAGTGTGATATTAAATAATAAGCGATTCGTCTTTCGAATACGAATAAATTGCTAAGATTAATACAGATGTAGAACTTTTTGTCTAATGACTTGGACGTAATGTTTGCCATTGAAATAACATCTTAATTTAGTTCTTGTCATTGGCACAGAGATCTTATCTGTAAGCCCAGCAGACAGTCATTAAGTAGTGAACATCGAGGTTATCGTACGAGAGTCTGTGAACGGCGAATTTGATCTCTAGTGAACAAAGTATGGCAGTTTCCAGATCAATAGTTTTTCTACTTAAGCCTGTTGTACTACTGACAATGCACGCAAACGAAACCCAAGAACCTAGAGGAAATAAATTAATGGTATAAAGAAACGATTCATAATTTTTAATATAACGCAATTATTCAACTAAAAAAAGTACAAATTAACCTTACATAAACCTTTAAATTTTAGTGCATGGACAAACAAAATCTTGCTTTATAACTAAAATAATTATAGTCATGCAGTTATGTTGAACGTTGTCCTAACGTTGAAGACAAAACAAATCGCCCCTATTTCTGACTTTGCGTCCGAACACATTCTGGTTGAAAATAAAAATCTAGCATGATTAAATCCTTTCTTGTTTGTACGATATGCCACCAGACAACACGCTCCATAGCTTTCGTTTCATTAATATATTACATTTGGTTCTTATGAATCTTCTCGTTTGGTTCTCATATTCCTTCTGGCGTGGTTCTCACAAAACATTCTCGTTTGGTTCCCATAATTCCTCTCGCTTGATCTCATTAGTCCTCTCGTTTGGTTTCATAATAATTCTCGGTTTGACTCATAATCCTTCTCGTTTGGTTCTCTTAATACCTCTAGCTTAGTTTTCGTCATACCTCTCGTTTGGTTTGCATTACCCATTTCGCCTTTTTTTTTATAATCCCTTTCGTTTGGTTTGCATTATCGATCTCGCTGGTTTCTCATAATCCCTGTCGTTTGTTTCTCATCATCCCTTTGGTTTCGCGATTCTGATTGGTTTGTACGGATTTTACCAATTCCACAACAATAATCTACTCACTAACACAGATTGACACTAACCTCATTTAACTGTGACGTTCCGCCAACAACATCTCTTACAATACAGCTTTAAAAACATAAGAGAAATGCCAGTACTTTATAGCCATGTTTCACACAATAGGGCTTCGGTAATCTCTCAAAGATTTCTTTAACGATTATTTCCTGACATTGATGACCCTCTTAGAAATAGAAGTTTGCATTATCACGAGAAAAAGCCACGATAAGGCAAAAAGTGTCTTTAACCTCGTTGTATGTTTTCTGTTTAAGGTCAAGTTGATTATGCTGCAAAAAGAAAGGTTTTTAATAAATGTATCTTGTCTTTCCAATTACCCATGAGCACTAACAATTTTAAAAGCAACATGCCACATTATAAATTGAATAACAACATAAATTTAGATACTCGGAAAAGTATTGTATCAAAACAAAAATAGAAGGGAAATAGAGTTGTTTTCGTTTGACAATTTCTTGAGATGGCTACAGTTGAACTTTCTCAGGATGTGTTTTTTTGTTGTTTTTTTTTTTTGTGTTTGCATTTAATTAGATTTTTTTGCATCCGGTGATTTGGACTGACGCAAAGTTTACCATAGAAATAACATCTTAATTTAGTTCTTGTCATTGACACAGAGCTCTCATTTCCCCCTTAAGCCCAGCAAACAGTCATCACGTAGTGTAATAGTCCGTGAACGTCGAAGTTATCGTACCCGAGGATGTTAACGTCGACTTGGATCTCCAGTGAACAAAGTATGACAGTTTCCAGATCAATAGTTTTTCTGCTTAAGCCTGTTAAACTACTGACAAGTCACGCAAATGAATCTCTAAAAACTGGAGGAAATAAATTAATGGAGGCAGAAAGAAACGGTTCATAATTGGTTTATTATATCGCAATTATTCAACTGAATAATCTACAAATTAACCTTCCATAAACCTTTAAATGTTAGTACATGGGCAAACAACCGCTTGCTTAATAACTAAAATGAATACAGTCATGCAATTATGTTGAACGTTTTCCTAATGTGGGAGACCACAAAAATTGCCCTTATTTCTGACTTTGCGTCCGAACCCATTCTGGTTGAAAATAAACATAGTCTAGCATGATTAAATATTTGCATGTATGGACGTTCGGATGGATTACATTCAACTGAAGAAGCCACTGTGTCATAATATGCCACTAGACAACACCCTCCATTGCTTTGTTTCATTAACATATTACTTTTGGTTCCTATGATCCCTCTCGTTTGGTTCACACAATCCCTCTCGTCTGCTTCTCATAATCCTTCTCATTTGGTTTGTATTATACCTCTCGTTTAATTTTCCTCTCGTTTAGTTCTCATAATCCTTCTGGCGTGTTTCTCACAATCCCTCTTGCTTGGTTCCCATAATTCCTCTCGCTTGATCTCAACGTTTCTCTGGTTTGGTTTCAAAATAATTCTCTCTTGGACTCATAATCCTTCCGGTTTATTTGTCATAATCTATTTCGCCGGGTCCTCTTAATCCCTCTAGCTTAGTTCTCACCGTACCTCGCCTTTGGTTCGCATTATCCATTTCACTTGTTTCTCATTATCCTTCTCGTTTGGATCTCATAATCCTGCTGGCTTGTTTCTCATAATCCCTCTCGATTGTGTCTCATTATCCCTTTGGTTTTGCGACTGGTTTGTACGGATGTTACCAATTCCACAAAAACAATCTATTCACTGACAAAGATTGACACTCCCTCATTTAACTGTGAAGTTCCGCCTACAACATCTCTTACAATACATCTTAAAGAACATAAAAGAAATACCGGTACTTTATAGCTGTATTTTGCACAATAGGGCTTCGGTAATTTCTCAAAGATTTCTTTAACGTTTATTTCCTGTCATTGGTGACCCTCTTAGAAATAGAAGTTCGCATTATCACGAGAAAAAGCCACGGTAAGGCAGTAAGTGTCATTAACCTCGTTGTATGTTTTCTGTTTACGGTCAAGTTGATTATGCTTAAAAAGGTTAGAAATGTATCTTCTCCAAATATCTCTCCAATTAACCATGAGTACAAACAAATTTAAAAGCAACAAGCCACATTGAACAACAACATATATTTAGTTACTTGGACAAGTATTGTCTCAAAACAAAAACTT
>JAVFBZ010039616.1:0-10692 GCA_032466195.1 Katharina tunicata
TAATCGGTTACTTCTATATATAATTGCTGTTTTATCAAGTGAAGCAAAAACAGTTGCTGTCTCGCGTTTTTCGTCCGAGGCTGGCGATCACTTTTAGCAATGCCGACAGCAGTTCCCGATCAACTTTGCATTTTTTCGAGCCGTGCTCTTAGCTTAGATGCACCAGAATGCCGTTTTGTTATGGTGTCCTTTCTGTTGTCCAGGTAAATGTATTGTGAAATCTTCTATGTGCAGTCTTTGCTAAGGGTGGTCCTTCACCAATTGGGCTAGCAGGCCGTCATTTAAGTGAACTAACCTTAAGTATGGCGTAAAACCCCAATCAATCTCATATATATTGATTATCTTTACATTCTTATTGAACAAGGTTCAATAGTGAATATTACACCTCAAATAAAAACATCATATCACTATTAAAATGGTGAAATTGTTGAAGTTTTCAACAAAAATTCTTAAATATTTTAAACAATTTCTGTTAATAATTACATATTCTGACAATATAATTTTCCCTTTAATATCGTATAGTTTTCCCTTAGAAATGCTAAATTCTAAGTCATTTGGCTAGGGTGTGGGGAAGGTGTAATCCACCTATAGTTGTGAGTACAATCCCCGCTGACTGATATAAATGAGCCTTACCTATACATGATAACCTATATAAAAATGATGATATGCTGTGTTAACAATTGTGGTGAAAGTATGGGGTTTCATGTACAGCTCTAGCCTAGAGACCATTACACAAATAACGCTGACACTCGGCACCCAGGGACGTCTATAATCAATGCTATCGGTAACGGACATTACAGGTCTGTTTACCGAACACAACAGATGTAAGCCACCATCATTACCGTAATTATCACAATGTTCTAATTACAGTTTTGAAACAGATCCCTACTACTCTAATGATTAGCACATCCATGCTGACAGAATTGATAAAAAAACATTTGATATATTTCTTAACTTCGCCTTGAAGATAATCTTTCTCAGGGCTTTAGACTGGTAAATCAGTGTTATCTTTGATGCTTACAGTGTGAGCTCGGCACATCCTTTTATTGGGTCACATTGTCAGGTCTATGCAATTCTTCATGTCGTTTTTAACCTCCTGTGCCCTGGTGCTCTCTGAGCTAAGGGGCACAGGATGCTGGTTTGTTGTGGTGTCTTTTTTTTTTGTCCTGTTAGTGTATTGTGACGTTTTCTGTGTTGCCAGCGACGTTGACAGTGGTTTTCTTCATCGTTTCGGCTTGCACGTCGTCGTATAAGTGAAATAACCTTGAGTACGGGGTAAAACCCCAATAAAACAAAGCAAACCATTTATTTTTTGATAGTGTTAAAGTATTGGAAAATTTGTGAACACTCAAGCAAGGATGTGATTCTGAAGTAACTTGCACTTAACTTTTTTCCAAGGTGATCCAGTCCAGTCTTTAATGTTTAGTGGCCGGTGATTAGGTGGGAAATTGTGCCTTGGTGCTCTCGGAGCTATAGGGCACCAGAAAACTAATTTGTTGTGGAGTCCTGTGGAAGTACTGTCGAGTCTGGTATAAAGCCAGCATAGTTAGGGGTGGTTTCTTTCACCCATTGGGCTGTTACACTGCCATAAGAGTGAAAACACCTTAAGTATTGCATAAAATCTCAAGTGATTAATCAATCCCTTCCCCTAATGGGTTGGCACGTATTCAGTTCAGCAAAGTTTTTGTTTATGTGTCACAAAATAATGTTTTATATAATCCATAATAAATAAAGCATGATAGCATAAAAGCATGCATGATAAAGTACATTAGAAAATGTGTATATGTTTAGGGATGTAATATTTAGCTAGCTTTTCACAAGCTGTTTACTTTAATTGCGTTGTCTAGAAACAAGAACACTCGCAAAGATTAAGCAAAAAAAAATCCTTAATAATGTAGGCCTACTACTTTCAAAGTCTTTGGTCTACTGCATGCAGCATAAGTAATATAGAAAAATTCCATGTAATTGTAATGAACCGATTGTAGTATTTATCCAGCTTTTAGACGTGCTGTTTGTTTTCACATTGTCAAGCACCTTGCAGTTTATCGTTTTTCTGTCCCTTCTCCAAGCAGGGCATGTGTGTGAATATGATTATAGATTACAGCAGCCCTGTGGGGAGAGTATTGATCTAGAGCTGAATGCCTTCCTGTAACTCTGGGACCACTGGGGCTATTATAGCTACTGTCCGGTATAATACATAAGCTGGGTTATCACTACAGTAATGTGTACCTGCAGACACAGCTACATTTACACAGTTAAACACATTAACAGATAGACAATAGACTGGTAGAATTGAAGTGAGATACATTATACAGAGTGTCATTATTATTAAATATTAACTTGGCATCGCTGTTTAAATTAATGACACCGCTATGGCTGTCTGCTGTAGTACAGAATAAGCCTAGGATGATGGGTGGGAGGTTTGTAATGGCCTCTCACCCTTGGGGCTTCCGGGGCAATATTAACTCTTTACCCATGTAACAGCATCTCAAAATCTGAGTTGAACGGTCGTGGAACCTGATTAATGCTAGTCGTTCATAATCAGCAGTATAAATTATTAAGACGAATTATAATTTATTAGATAGTTTACTAGCCTTTATGTTAATGCATGCAGGAATGGTCTAGAGTATATCCAGCTAGATTACAGCCTTGTCAATCTTGGGTATAATAGCTAGTGAAGTCTTCTGGTATCTGCTGATATCCCAGTGGGGTTTTTATGAGGGTTCCTCTTGCTTTTACACCATACATCGGCAATCCAAATATGTTTTATAACCTAAATACCCTAGAGTACGATGTTGAAACACTAGGCAAATCTAGTTCTTAGAACTACATCGATTGATGATTTTGACTGAATCGAGTGTTCAATTCCACCAGACTGTATGTTGAAATTTCCACTAGGTTGAAATGCCATAAAGCAGTTAAAAGGCTTGTTTTTTCTTGGTCCTACTCCAAGTTTTTTCAATGATATATTGCTGGTCAATGATCTGTAAATTAGACTTGCTTTTGTTGGTCTAACTTGTGATGAATATCTAAGTACATAAAGAAATACATAAAGAAATAAACTTGTTAATTTAACTGCTGTTAGTGTTTAATATAAAATGCTATTAAAATTAGAAGAGAAACACCAATTTAAAAAAATAAAAAAACAGCAATTCTTTTTCTCTTTAAATTGACTTCCTAAATCTTTGCAAAAGGTGTCGCTTTTTCTCAACTCTTTTCTCAGCCTTGCTTGATCTCCATGAAGTTCATCTTACTTTTTTTTGCTTTAAAATGTGTGTGTAGAAAAGATACCATTGACCTTCAGGAGCAGGGATATGATTATCCACCAATCAAACGTGGACCTACACCAATATGACCTTTGACACAACATAAAAAAATACCCAAACTTTTTTTGATGATGTAGATCAAACATCACAATTTGTAACTTCTTTAATTAATAATTAATCAAATTACAGTGTCCTTACCAGACCACAAGAACTGTCTAAGAAGGCAGAATATTTGAAGACTCATCGGATATTATTATCATAAGATTTTATTGAAAAAGTTGTTCAGTTATTTTGATTGAACATAAAAATGTAGTGTTTGACCTTGAATGACCTTTGAAAGGTCCAAGTGCATGTGTTACACATTTTCTAGAAAAAATAGATTTTCAGTGGATCCAGAGATGTCTTCTCTCAAATAATTATTATTTAGTTGTGATTAATTTGTCTGTTACAGCCAGCAAATATTTTATTGGACGAAGGCGGCCATGTAAGGATCTCAGATTTAGGCCTTGCTTGTGATTTTTCAAAGAAAAAGCCCCATGCAAGCGTGTAAGTTTTTTTGTAACATTTTATTTTTATGTTCCTAAAGCTAGTCAACTTGAATAATCTTGTAAGTGAAGAGTTACTGCTTTGATAATAACTGAGAGAAAGGAAAGATGTGTGAAAATTTAAGAATTTCTTTAATTTTAAAAACGACAACAATTTTATATAGACATATAGGTCTTCAGTTAAAATATAAATCCTAGGCTTCATAAAAGAGAAGAATAATTTTAAAGCTAAAAAAGCAAATAAATATAAACATTAGAATGTATGAGTAAGGATTGATGTTGTTGTTGTTGCAGAGGCACTCATGGTTACATGGCACCAGAAGTCCTGTCAAAAGGAACCGCGTACGACTCAAGCGCAGATTGGTTTTCATTTGGCTGTATGTTATACAAACTTCTTAAAGGGTAAGTATCTCAATGTTGAATACTAGGATTAATCTGTTGGTGTTTAACAGTCTGCTCAAGGGTATTTCACTTATGTGACGGCGGTGTATTCCAATAATAAAGAATGCCACCAACTCAACCAGAACACTGAGGTCACTTCAAAGATCAACCGCTACTGGCTTGGACAGATAATGTTCATCCATCACTTACTATAGCGGCATGGATGTAAACGTACTGCCCTTAATCACAGGGCACATCATAGGATGTTTTTCCTTTGGGGCTTTAAGCCATCCAGTAAGCTTGTTAAAAAAAAAAATATCAATGCAAATATGTATTAAGTATAACTTGCTCATAGTGTAGTAAGTATCGGAATGGTTTTAATCGTGGGGTGGATGGCAGGTGCTTCCTGTGCCCTGGCGCTCTCTAAGCTAGGGGCATCAGGAAGCTGATTTGTCTATACGGTCTTGTTTTGAGTCCTGTGACATTCTTGTCTGTTGCCAGTGTCGTTGATGGTGGTTCCCTTCACCCATTTGGGATGGCACGCCCTCATATGAGTGAAATAACCTTAAGTATGGTTTAAAACCCAAATCATGAAAGGTTTTTTCCCTACACAATTTGTGTATTATTTCAGGGTGTTTTTATAACGCCAGTTAGCAGGTTCAGAATTTAATTTTCTCACCATTCATCTTCAATTTTGATTTGGGCGTGCTACATGTAAGGTGTATACTAAATTCTGGCGCTATCCATTGCTACATTGGCTGGGAGCCTTCTTTGTCAAGGTGCTCTCTGACTAAGAGACACAGGAAACGGATTTGTTGTTTTGTACTGTTCTGTTAATGTTCTAGAAATGTTTTTGATGTGCTCTGTGTTGCCAGTGTTGTTTACCAATTGGGCTGGCACGCCATCATGTGAGTGAAATAACCTTAAGTACGGCGTAAAACTCCAACCGATCAATCACTCCATTACTACATGATAGATTTGAATGGAGCCATAACCGAAACATTTTCATATGATTTCACGCACAGCCCATGCCGGCAGCACAATATCACATACATGTACAAACACTATCTATCAATCCATCAATCTTTTTTCACATGTTTTCAGGTATAGTCAATTCAGGCAGCACAAATACCAAAGAAAGAAAAAAAAATTAACTTAAATAAATCGGTCAAATCAATTTCTTATATTTTCAGGCACAGTCCATTTCGCCAGCACAAAACCAAAGACAAACATGAGATAGACCGAATGACAATGACCATGGTAAGTGTATGTATTAAGTTCCATTATTCTCATCTAAGTGTCGTTTTTCTAGAGGTTATTAAAGCTGGACAACCTACACCATATAATACTTCTGTGTCTTTTCAAACAAAGAGTTAAAAAGTAATAACACAAAATTTAAAAAAAATTACTATAAGTTTTTTAATATCAGTTTGGACTTCCTAGACCATAGATTACTTCTGTGTCTTTTCAAACAAATAGTTAAAAAGTAATAACACAAAATTAAAAAAAATCAATAATAATTTTTAATCTCAGTTTGGACTACCTAGACCATAGATTACTTCTCTGTCTTTTCAAACAAATAGTTTAAAAGTAATAACACAAAATTAAAAAAAAATCACTAATAGTTTGGACTACCTAGACCATAGATTACTTCTGTGTCTTTTCAAACAAATAGTTAAAAAGTAATAACACAAAATTAAAAAAAATCAATAATAATTTTTAATCTCAGTTTGGACTACCTAGACCATAGATTACTTCTCTGTCTTTTCAAACAAATAGTTTAAAAGTAATAACACAAAATTAAAAAAAAATCACTAATAGTTTGGACTACCTAGATCATAGAATAGTTCTGTGTCTTTTCAAACAAGGAGTTAAAAAATAATTAAAACAAAAAGTTAAAAAATAATAACACAAGATTTAAAAAAATCGCTAATAGTTTTTAATATCAGTTTGAAAAGCTTTGATGTCAATGGAGATTTAACCTTCAGATTTTTAAAGAAAAAAACAGTTTGTAATTAGAGATAATATATCAAACTAAGGGTTAAAAAATAATAACACAAAATTAAAAAAATCACTTATAGTTTTTAATATTAGGTTTGACTACCAAGACCATTGATTTTTAGAGTCGTTATTAGAGGTAATATATCTAATAGAACATTTTAAATAAACCCGCTAAATGGCTGACTTCAGCTTAGAGTGTATTAATTTAAGTAGGACATGGTTGAGTTAAAGTTAACACTAAAAATAGACGACAATCCATTTTGTTAGGCTTTGTAGTTGCTAAATAATGATGAAATTGCAGTCTATATTTTACTAGGAGAACCCATTTTGCCCTCCCCATGTAGAACAAAATTCTTTTCCATTCGGATATATTCAGAAGTATTCAAAATTATGTCTTTGTCTAATGCTATATTTCCACTGTAATTTTGTAAAGATTCACTATTTTTGTGGATGTTGCTGAAGGAATGAAATTTAATCATTACCACATCAACACAGAACTGAAGTCATTTTTGTACTAAGATGTCACTATTCAAAGCCCTGTATAGAACAAACCTCTTGAATATAGTTTTATTGTTTGCGGAGAACAAAATTTCACATAAATAAAGTCAGGACTTCCAGGTGAACCCTATGTTTCACAGATTTGCTGCAGCAAACCTCAACTCCAATAAAAACCCTACCAAAAAAAACAACTAAAAAACTAGAGAATTGCAAACTACCATAAATGCTCGACAAATTCAACCCCTTTACAAATTATAAAACTACATTTTATGCAAAGGGTAAAAAGTGTAGACAAACAATTTTGAAATTTTCAGTTCAGACTTTAAATTACAAGAAACTAAGTTTTAGTTCCAAATTCACACTTAAACATTCAATAACTTACTTAAAGTTTGAGCCCTTAGAGGTCGAATTTATTTAGGATTTAGGGTATATGAAAACAGCTGTTTTAAAAGGTTTCACTCCATAAATATATCCAGGTTACATTTTTTTATAAATCGAAAAAAACAAAAACTATCTTCAAACATAAAACATAAAAACATAAAAATGAATAAATACAATCAACAGTTTTTACATTTTAAACACTAAAGATGATAAATATAAATGATTTTCTTTTGTATAGTTACAGTTCATAGTTCACAGTCCAGCTTTAAGCTGTACCAACAAGATATGCCCTTGCAATCTCTTATCAAAGCTAAATTTAATTTATCACCAATATTGAGTTGGAGTCTTGAATTACCATAATTGGATCTGATTGTATCTGGGATTTGTTGGTACAGATTAGAATCTAGTTTTAGACGCGTGATGAATGTATGTAGCTTTTTGGTCACTGATTTTCGATCTGAAAAAGCAATAATAAACAGTCTACAAACTTGTAATTTATGGATGCATGTGGATTCAGTATTTTCGAGGACGATGGGAGAAACTCTCTGTGGTTAAAAGGGTAAAGGTGCATTCACAGTGTGGCATTTGTTGTGACGACATTAGGGGATTCCCCTGTTTACAGTGCTTTGATTGGTCAATATTTGTCTTAAAAAATCCTGACCAATCAAGAGGTTGCTGAGTCGGGGAATCCCCTAAAGTCGTTACTACAAATCACATGATTTGAATGCACCGTAAAGCATGAGCCTGCAGATCTCCATTGAATGTTTCACAAAAGTTCCACCCCTGCATCAAAATGTTGTTCAAAATTTATCTCATTCCAAAATCATTACCTCACCATTTTTCTGAAGAAGAAACTTGAAGATTAGAAAATCATTGACCAGATGATCTTTTGTTATAGAACTAAATGAACTCATTAGGATTGAAATGATGTATTGTTGTTTTGTACTCATAAGATTAAGAAGTTCAAACTCAGGGGCCCAATTCACAAAGCGATCTTAAGCTACGTTCAACTTAAATACCATAGCGACCAGTACTGAAGACATTGCGTTGTCATGGAAGTTACGTTCAACGTAAGCTAAGATCACTTTGTAAAACAGACTTTAGTCAAATTTGCACTTGACAAGTTCGAGCTCTAGAATTGATTATGTTTAAATTAGCGTGTGAAAACAGTGTGCCAAGGGGAAATAACTGATTATCTTTAATAAAATGTGAAGTTTTCTCAACTGAAGTCCTGTTTTAATTGGACTTCCTTCCTTCTTGGTAAAGGCAGTATGTTCTGAGCTCACATCCTTACTGTCCTACTTAGCACTGGAGAAACGTTATCTTTCCAACAGAGCTTACAATTCAGTGACTTCACTCTGTTGTTGTCTTTTTTTGGAATACACCATCGTCATATAAGTGGCTTGACCCTGAGCGCGGCGTTAAACACCAACGAATCAATTATTCAATTAATGGAATAGTATCTCTGAAAACTGTACTTTGTTAAGTCAATTTTGAGTCAGTGACAGTTAAACAGCTGTCATCATTACATGGACTTCCTCTGAACTGTGTTCATGTATGCCTGCTTTACTGATTTAAATATGTTAAAAATAAGAGCTAATACTAAACCCATATTAATTTCTTGTGGTTTCTTTTACAGCCTTTGTTTTTCATTCTGCGTGTTATTTATGTTTCTGACCGTTTACATTATCTTTTTGCAGCAGCTGTTTTATAATCCATTTGTCATTTTGTTGCATTATTTATTTATTTTTTAAATGTTCAAAGCAAAAACATGATTTCAGATGCTCCTTATACCCTACTTATCCTAAGTGTTAGCTTAAATTATTAACGTGATTTACTAAAATTACCTCAGTGATGGTTAATTTTGTGGTAAATATATAATCTTCATTGTCTGAATTTGTCTCTTTTACTAACTGTTATCTTCCTGTCGACAATTATTTATTACCATTGGTCCATAAATAACTATGTTTTTGTCTGTCATAATTTATTGATAATGTAGTTTAATTACTTACATATGGAACTCTAATGGGCTCGCTTTATGATCAAAGCATCTGATAATACCACGGAGTTGAGTGCATTTGCTTGTTAATGGTAATTTACAAAGAGCGCTGAAAGTCCTTGTTGGCGCTTAGTTTTACGCATGGCATGGTCGGCAAAAAGATCACTGGCAATATGGATGTATTTACTTAGGTTTCAAAAGAGATGTTGATTGCCGTCGTCTTTGGTCGTCCCATCAAGGCGATTGTATGCTTATATAAGTAGTAGGACTACATCATTATATTATAATAAATGATATTATAATATTTATTAAGCGTAAAAAAAGTGCATGTAGAAAAAAAAAAAAATCAAAATCACTGTATAATATTAATATAAACATCATATCTTGGCTGAGCTAGCAAAACCTGGTGAAGTTTAGGCCAACAAGATTAGGGTCACCCATAAATTGGTCATCCTAAAATGAGGTTAGAAATGCCATAGGAAGACCCTGTTCATTCCAACAGAACAGGCCTGAATTGCTTGATATGTTTTCCCTCCACTTTTGGTTTGAGTTCCGTAATTATCTTGATATTTTGGCTCTGTTATAAAACAACTCATCAGACGGCATGTGAGGATTGATTCCTTTCTTGGCTTGACATCAAAAATTACTGCCAACTTTTTTGTTAGTTTTTCCTTTGATCTTGTATTAAGTAATGTCTGTCAAGCCCATGAGTGGCTGGTAGGGCAGAGGGTAACTGTGACGTGCTGCTTTCAAAACTACCAGGCATCAGCCAATTTTGTGTGTACATGTAACTGGCATTTTTGTCTTCTTCTGTTTTGGTAATATTACGCCATTTAATGCTTGCTGTCATTTGCTATGTTTGCAATGTCCTTGCTTTGCTTATGTCTTGAAATTTGAAAGAATGAATTAACATAAGAACCGCATGGGCCGCCACAGTGAAACGGTCATGGTCGTAAAAATCCAATAAAGACAAATCTTCTTCAAAATACATGTTGGCTCATCTGTGGTGGTGTCGTTCATTATTTCCATCTTTCAAAATTATCATGCAGTAATCCATCAGCAAGACAGAACTGATTGTTCACAAACGTTGAATAATTATTACAGTTATTTTTTTTTGCTTCAAATGCTTTCATTCTATGATGACGTTACATAAAATTCGTTAAGGTCACCTTTCAAAACAAGGTTTCTACAATCCTGTCATTTGATCGTATGTATCATGTCATGTTTTGAATAGTGTCATGATGTGCCAATCTGAATAGGTTTCAAACCATGTTACTGCAAAATGTAGAGGACAGATTAGTAGTTGTCACAAAACATCAATGTAGAGGACAGATTAGGAATTGTCAAATAACACTAATATAAGGGGCGGATTGGGAGGCGTTTAAAAACACTAAACACATGTAGACGATTCTACATTAGAGACTTCGCTAAACACTATGATGTAGAGGACAGATTAGGAGTTGTTTGAAAACACTACTGTAGAGGACAGATTAGGAGTTGTCTCAAAACACTACTGTAGAGGACAGATTAGGAGTTGTTTAAAAACACTACTGTAGAGGACAGATTAGGAGTTGTCTCAAAACACTACTGTAGAGGACAGATTAGGAGTTGTCTCAAAACA
>JAVFBZ010039625.1:0-10691 GCA_032466195.1 Katharina tunicata
ACCATCCCCTACCAGGCGTCGAGTTAAAAACCATCAACTGCTGGAGATGCTGGTCCGTCGACCATTTAGCCCCCGCATCGGACTACAATACAGACTGTTGCGGGAAAACCAAGAGGACCAGGCAGGCTAAAGTCAAATCCTTCTCCACAGGTAACTAGGCTCGACGCCGTTCCAAAGGCCCTTTTCAGGGTCACCCAAGTCTACCGAAGAAGATCTAAAGATCTTTGCATTTTAAAAACTGTGTGATAGTCTATGTTAAAACTGTGTGAAGTTCATTCTGACTTCTTTTTTTTATTCATCGTTTACAATGATTTATTTTTTCGTCCTTTAGTTTCCCCTTTTTTCATGTCTACATTTTAATTGTGTCATCGTCTTTTTTATTATTTCTTCCCCTCTTGTTTATAAAATCCCCCACACCACCCCCTTTTATGTTGTTTCTTTTATTAAAACAAAATGGCCGACAAAAACAAAATGGCCGACCAAAACAAAATGGCCGACAAAAACAAAATGGCCGACCAAAACAAAATGGCCGACAAAAACAAAATGGCCGACAACAACAACAACAACCATGTGACCACAACCCACCAATCAAATCAACACACGCATGCGCAACACTCCACTTCCGGTCTATATCCCGTGGAGGTAACAGAGGTAACAAGCCGACAGCTCCGCTTGCTCCGCTTTCTTATGGAGCTACAACCCACAACAGGCCGCTCTTTCCTATCTCATGAGCGCTCCCCCACGACTCGAAACGCACTTCTCCAACTACTGGTGTTCGGACACATAGAGTGTGTCTGGCAAATCAACATTTCACCGTTGTGACAGACCATAAAGCCTTGACTTGGCTACAGACAACAAAACATACATCAGGTAGGTTGCATAGATGAGCTCTTGAACTGCAAGATTATAAGTATGATATTGTCCACAAAGCAGGTAAGTACAACGGCAATGCCGATGGATTATCGCGAAGACAGTATGAAGAGGTTCATACCATCAGCTCTTTAGAGGACGAAGCCTGGCAACATTGGCAAACAGACTTTGATTACAGTACGACGGAGTCCCCATTGATCGCAGCAACATCTACAATCGATCAGGATACAGATGCTCCTTCAGAACAGACAAAAGAATTAGCACAGTTACAGAAAGAGTGCCCAGAGTTGAGACAGGTGAGTTGC
Organism: Katharina tunicata; assembly: GCA_032466195.1. Taxonomy (NCBI): domain Eukaryota; kingdom Metazoa; phylum Mollusca; class Polyplacophora; order Chitonida; family Mopaliidae; genus Katharina; species Katharina tunicata. The sequence continues at coordinate 1,176 of JAVFBZ010039625.1, forward strand.
CCCCAGAAGCCCATTCAGCAAGACAAAATCAAAACATTTCAGCTCATTATGATATTTTGAATAATGTGCTGTACCACTGGCATAAACCTCGTGTAAATGTCGACACAAAAGGCTGCACAATGTCAAGACAGCTTGTTTTACCGAAAGCATTACGGGGAGACGCATTGCGTTCACTCCATGATTCCAAAGCTGGTGGATGTCATCATGGCTTACAGAGAACTTACGAGGCGTGCAGGCAAAGGTATTATTGGATAGGTATGTATCAAGATACTTACAACTACATAAAAAGCTGCGATATCTGTCAAAGTTGCAAAGTGCCGAGAAATTCAAAGCCCGCATTATTGAACAAAATGCCTGTTGAGGATGTATTTGAAAGAATTCATCTTGATTTGTTGGGGCCTATAACCGAAACACCGGAGGGTTTCAAAAACATCCTCCTTGTGGTAGATAGTGCCTCTCGTTGGACGGAAGCCTTCCCACTGAAAACTCAAGAAGCATCAGAGGTTGCCAGAATTTTATTCGAGGAGATCATCTGCAGGTATGGATCACGAATAATCGTCACGGATAGAGGAAAGAATTTTCTGTCAAAGCTAGTGGCAGCGATCTGTGAGTTATTTCAGGTAACTCGATCCACTACTAGTGCTTACCACCCTCAAACAAACTCCGCTTGTGAACGAACAAACAGTTCAATCCTGTCTGCGCTCAGAGCATATTGCAAAGAAAACCATTCCAACTGGCCAAGAATTCTGCCGTGTATCATGATGTCATTTAGAATGGCTCCATGTACACAGTCAAAAAGGTCTCTCCTTACAAAATGCTCTTTGGCAAGGAGATGAATCTACCTTTTGATACTGCCATAATACCCAAGGACACACTTCCAAATAGCGTGAAGAATCACGTACAAGACGTCATTGAAAGACTGAAGATAACCCGATCCATTGCTTCTAAAAATATCAGAGAAGCTCAAATTAAAAGCAAAACAAGGTACGATAAATCGGCAACGGAACCAATTTATAAGGTAGGTGATCTTGTAATTTTAACAAGTCATCAATATCAAAAGAAATTGTCACCGAAGTTATGTCCAAAATACACAGAGCCATACTACATAGTTCATGTGGGAGATTACAACACATTCAAGGTAAGACGGCGTTCCGACGACAAGGAACTTGGTTACAGGGTTCATGCCAACCGATTAAAACCGTACCATGAACCACAGAATAGGTCAGATCCCTTCGATATTCAAGACAGAAAAGGCAACGTGGAAAAGCAAGACACGCCTTCTCTGCATGTTTCCAATAAACCTACGCCAGATAAAAGCGATACAACAAAGGACAAGTGGTACAGAATAGACAGGTTACTGAAGTTAAAATAGTACATGGTAAAAGGATGTATCTCGTGAAATGGCAAGGTAATCACGATAACACGTGGGAACCAGACGAGAACATCACGGAAACTCCAAAACGTTTGTTCCATATCAAGAAAACATTAACAGGGAAAACACGTAAACAGCCTTTGAGTCACTTTAGGAAGTAAAGAAAAAAATAAAATGGGGGAAATACAATGCGTCACGTGGAAGCCATTCGGTATACAGTAGGGGACAGTTAGATCATTGGTTAAGAAGTGTAGAAATAATTCGGAAGGTGAACTGTTATTGTGAATTCAACACGTACTATTAGTGCTAAAAAGTATTACCCGGGATACTTTTACAAACCTCCTGTGTTGAGTTTACAAATCATGTTCATTTCGTCTTGTTTCAGACATACTTACTCATCGATCTCTCTGCCTCTTGCTGTTACTGTTTCTTCTACCCGCATCCTCTGCATTGACTTCAAATGACGCAAAAGAAGTAAAGATTCTTCAAAGGCTTAACTATGGCGTCGTGTTTAGCAATAAAGGAACTCTGGAAATGGGAAACGAATATTGGCTGAACACGTTCGAAATACCGTTGCCAACAAGAACAACGGTAGAGCTACCCAAACCTTGCACATATACTGTTCAAACGTGTAAGTCGGATATGGATTTTCGCCTGTCAACATTCTACTCGGTAAGGATAAGAACAGACAATTCACGGTTTAATTCCTACCTTGGCCACTAATAATTTTCGAAGAAAAAGAGCACTTTTTTCCTTTATCGTGGAATTATCAAAGTCATTATTCGGAACGGCATTATATGAAGATGTTAAAATATTAGCTGCGCACATAGCAGCATTAAGTAAACGATCTTCGAAAGTCGCGTCAGCACTTTCACAAAACGGAAAAGACCTGTCGTCATTCATGACAGCAGTTGATGATAGGTTTACCAACCTTGTAACAGGTTTGTCTAACAATCATGCTGAAATTTGAACGGTAAGACAGGATATGGAATCTATGAACGAAAACCTACACCTGGCATACTCCAAATTATCCATGCTTGTCACAGAACAACTAAATACAGCTAGTACCTTGGAACATCAATTAGAAGCTTTGAAATCAAGCGTACAAAGCTTAGTCAATGGGAAACTGTCCCCAACTCTTATTCCCCCTTCTGCCTTATAACATGCTATTCATCAAATACAACACATACTATCTACTCGCTACAGAACCTTTCATATTATACATAAATTACCTCAATACTATTATAACAATGCAAAATTCCTTTTTGCTCGTAACCATTCTAAATTATTCGTTACCGTCAAATTCCCCATTTCCTCCATTCAAAGTTCTTTGACCCTTTTTAAAATTATTAACGTACAGGTACCAATGAACACCACCTCCAAACATTCATCCCAACTGTTAAATTTACATTCCTACCTAGCTCTTACAAGCTCCAATGAATATTATTCTGTGTTTAGCGAAGATACACTGGCAAGGTGTTCTGGCAGTGAACAGGTAAGTTGTTCCCAGTTACTCACCTTGTCTCCTATAACAGAGAGTACCTGTGAAACGGCTCTGTTCCTTAACCAGAAAGATCAGGTATTTAAGCTATGTGATTTTCGATTTTTAACATCTCCTCTTGAATGTAAGATAATTGAGATTCACCCATCGTCTGTTTTAGTGTTTAAAACAGAATCCCTTTCGCTCGTCTGCCAAGACGTTCAGAACATGATACAAGGATGCTCCTATTGTTTGCTGTCCATACCTTGTCTTTGTTCGGTAGCAGCACTCAATTCATATATACCAGCACGCATTTCTTCGTGTCAGAATGACACTGACAATATTATTTTACATCATCCTGTCAATCTGGCTCTTCTGCAATATTTCTACTCTTCAGACAAAGTTCAACAAATTGCAGCTGATGCAGTTTATACCAAACCAATAGACGTTGACGTCCCAGACTTTAGTTTCTTCAACCATTCCTTTAGTAACATATTCGTAATGACCATCAAGATCACTTGAGTCTTTCGCGCATCGCGACCAGCACCAAACTCAAAGCAAAACTTTACAAAAGTTTGGCCGAGCCTATTCTGTCTGGAGATATCAAGATCCAAAGCTCCATTTTCAACTTAACCAATATTATCTCTGCACTTGCTCTTTTCGTTGCTTGCATTGCGATGCTTGCATTTTTAAGCGTTTTTCTAAAGTTTCGTGCTTTAACAGCATCAATTGCTATTTTACATTCTCATAAGGCACAAGCAGAAACATTGCTACCATCGTTTCACCTCCCCCAGCCAACGCCAAGTACTGAAATAGGTCTACCACCGCAAAACACTCCTCTTGAAAATGATTTAGATACTTATATGCACATTTTATTAGCTCTTTGTATATTCCAAACATTAATTATTGTGTTCTTTTTGGTTTTAAAGTCAAATCGCCGAACCCATCATTCAAACATGTTGTTAGAAATAACATCCGGAGAACGATGTTGTATTGTACCTTTATTTTCGGTTCCCTTATGTATATCATATTTCGAAGTACAATACTTAAATGAAACATTTGATGTTAAAATTAAAGGAAAGTTCTTTAAGCGACTGTGCCTTTCGATTGAAGGATTTCAACTTTTCGTTCGCTTAAAGAACATATATATTCCTTTGTCAAATTCTTGCTATATTTCTCCTTGGTCTGCTTACAGTCTTAGTAAAATACTTAGTGGCAACTACATAAGTTATATTTTAGTAAAACACCAAGGTCATCTAAGACCATTGCCCAAGACACCCAATTACACTAAGGAGATTAATCAAGACTATATTAATAACTTAATTCCTTCCAGTATAGGTCACTGAAAAAAAAAAAAAGCGAACCACTTACCAAGACTATATCATTTCTTAATTTTTTTTATTATGATTCATGACTAATTGCTTGCACATTGTGTAAAGCACTCCTCTCCAGTATATATTATATCAATAACAAATATATGTATGTGTGGTTATTTTTCCATTTCATAACGAACCTGCTTTAGTGAAGGTTAAGAATGTTATTTTTAATTCTTTGATACTCATGTTTTTCTACTCATGGTTTACCCTATTCGTGATGCCTTCATTATCTGTATATGTATAATAAAAGAACTATATATAAAAAAAAATAATAATAATAAATATAATAAACAAATTTTTTTAATTAAAATATATAAATGTATGTAAATCAATATTTGCGGAGCAAATACTTTTTCAGCTCTAGGAGTGTGTTATGTTATGAAATATTCAGATGTTCAATATATTATTAGAACTATTATATTAAAATGTACTCATTAATTGTAAAGTAGACGGACACCCTTGGACACCTGGCGGTATTACCCAGTTCCCCAGTGGGCCTGTCGAATCTAATTGATATCCCCTGGGGTGTCCGGTCTGGTCAGAACAGGTTTGAGGTGCACAAAGACGACCAGGGCTTATCCAATCAAGGAATTTGTCTAATCACAAGTTGGGTTGACAACACAACCCAACCTTAACCCTATAAAAGTAAGAACACTGTACCTTCTTTACTTTCACTGATTGGAAACCCTGTGTTATTTAGTGCCTCAGACATGTTTTACTCTATGTTATATTTCAGTTGAATCAATGTATTATTTGTTTGCTATATTCATAATTCCAATTAATGTATAATTTGTACTATTTCTCTGTAATATTGTTTAATTGTAATTATGTGTATATTACTCACAATGATTATGAAATAATTGCCTTTATACTCTATACTCATTTATGTTTCACTATTTCTATAATATTGCTTTTCGTACAAACTTATACTATAAAGTTATAACAATGATAGTGTTGGTGTACATTAATAAATATGACTTTCACTGATTGGAAACCCTGTGTTATTTAGTCTTTCGGAACGTTATCAAGAAATTACGTCTATAGTTACATAATAGTTAGAGCCGTAGCAGCTCAGTATTACGTATCAGAGCCGGTTTGGTCATAAGGAAGGATAGTACTAGCCCAGAACATTATTTGGCTCATCCCACCAACAAGGTTGAGGTGGATACCAGTGTATTTACATAATTATGGAACTGATATACTTTGAGTACTTAGTGATAATTGTAATTAGATGGAAGGTATTTGTATTTGTTGATAGAGTAAACCAGTCGCCAGTTGTATAATGGTTAAGATGAAGATAATTTTGGGTTATGTGAATTTAATACACCATTTGTGGTTTGTTTTCTTAGCTACTCTATAGCTTAACGCTGAAAGGGTTACTTTAGAATTGGCCATTCTGTTTAGTAACTTTTGGATACACCTATTGTCATTGTTATGAATAGTTTCAATAGTTCTGGTATAAAATACCCAGGAAACACAAATGATTGGAAACCCTTGTATGGTGAAAATACCTTTAGATTCCCTAGTTTCCAATGTGTAGAAGCACAGTCGCTTAAAGAGTTAAACTTGCTGCAAGTATTTTTTTGTAAATTTTTACCCCTTTTTGTTTTATTGATACAAAGTTGAGGACAACATTTTTAAAAGCAGGGGAGAGTGTAGGGCTACCATCGTATATGCATTTTTTTCATTATTTGTCTTACGGTCAAGGGGGGACTACTCTTTAAGGCAAATTGGAGCATGGGCTGTGTGACGTGGTTTGGTTGTTGCTGCAGCCGCCATGATTTGAAAGTAAACTGAATTCTGCCAAACTCTATCTACACTCTCCGCAGGTACCAGGCCATAGGTGTAACATGCACAACGCAGTCTTGTATCCCCGAAAGTGAAGTTTACCATGAGACACTTTTAGCTCATTTTAATCTTTATCTGGCAATTTTCTGGAGTGTTACAGCTGGTCAATCATAATCAAACCACTGAGAACACTTTTGTGTGCATGTTTATTACTCTTGCTATACAGCTTAATTCTGACTTTAATATCTGTTTAAGGCATGTTTTGTTCCTCTCCACGGTAAAATCAGTCGAACTCTATATTATACTGTATAGTTAAATACGTGTGAAAGCTGAAAGGATCATGTATAGTGATATCGAAGTTCATCAATAAAACTGAAAGGTTTTTAAAAAATTATAGACCTATTTGAAAATCAAGAAAATGTAAAAAGTAGTATGTTTCGAGAAAACTAAATTTAAATTCGTGAATATTCAAAGACAAACACGATTATTAAAGGAAATGCTATCACCGCGATGGTAATATTCTTTCCTCGGTGAAATTAATGGATCGTGTCTTCGTACAGCTTCCCGTGAAATACCCTTTGAAATAATCTATGCAATCGTTTGCTTTCCTAATGGATGGGAAAGCATAGGTGACAGGCTAATTGTATTAGCCGCGGTTACACGGCTAAAAATTGGTCGGCCTGAGCTGCTCCAAATCTGATGGGTAAACAATAATCCGCACCAGTTTAGTTCACCTACAGGTGGCGTTCTTGATAAATAAATTGGCGAATTAAAAAAAGCCAGCTCTGGTGCGGATCAGAGCCGGCTCAGTTTAGTTCACCTTTTCGATGCCCGTGTAAACGTTGCTTATAGTTCGCGAATGTCCCCGGTTAGGTTTACCCACGTTATAGACTTGTTTGGCTGTTCATTATAATACACAAGAAGAAAGTCGAAACTCAAAGTGCATAAAATATGATCAAACATAATAGTGAAATACTCCAAAATTTAAATTAAGTGTCATGTCAACCAAATTGCAAAATATATTTTTTATTTAGTTTATTTGCAGAATCGCGGAGATCATCAACACGTCACGTGCGTTGGTTCACCTTGCATGCATGGCACAGACTATAACATAGCCTACAAATAATTAAAGTTTAATAGAAAAAAAATATTACTTTCTCAAGGTAAGTTTCCATTCTTGATAAATCCGATCTTGTCTTCGTGATGGGGGTTTGCCCAGGTGGCTCCCATACCTCATAGTCCTAAATTACATATCATGGTATAATAATATAATCGTGTTGAGACCCCAACAGTCAAAGGTATTTTTTGTATTCACATTTTAAACCATTATTATTCGTGCGAATTGGAGAGAAAGGTTAATAGTTAAGTGTTAATAGTCTGCTCGATCTCTTGTGCGAATATTTTGAACCGTTCCAGAACACAAAAATACCCTATAGAAATTCACACCTATCAGTGTTTCACATTTTTGGCATTGAGCATGTTCAGGACAATTGCATTAACACCTAAACGGATAGAGGATAACGCCTTCTGGCCTAAATTGCTAGTCATTCGCGAAATTCCAAAATAACGTGACGTATTTCATTCACACTTTCGCCACGAGGCTTCCGTATTCTAGACGGAATGTGGAAGGGAACTGATGGCGGTAGTTAACAAACTCGTCCAATCAAAACGTGAACAAACAGATTATTTTGTAAGGCACGTTAAAATGCTACACCCAAAACTCGCTCGACTTTTTCATTGACACAATTCACGTGCTCCTCGGATATAAACACCTTGAATACCACGTGAGATGCACCGCTTTCCCTGACGAGAGGTGTGAAACGTGATTAACCGCAGTGTCATCCTACGTGTCCCCGCAACTACTGTCTCTTGTCCCCTCCCATCTAAGGGAAACAACTCTTGGAACATTAACGTTCCAATGTACTGTTTACAAACATCACGGATAGTGTAGGATTGAACCACCACGCGTTTTAAATTACTCCATGTAATGCAAGGCTTAGTTTGAGTCACCGTTTAATACAATCAGATTGGGACAAACATCAATTGTATTTGGCAAGAAAACCGTTCTGTGGAATAAATCTTATATATACGTGGAAATATAGACGGATGCCAGGTAAAACTTTTTCTTCTTTTTAAATATTGATATTATATTAAATTAGGTTTGTTTGACTAAAAACGACATTTTAATTCAAAAGAACGGTTAAATAAAATTAACGATAAGAAGAAGACTATAATTTATTTTACTTTGCATTTGTTTATTCCGCGAAGTGCCTATAGACGTAAAAGAATGAAAAGGATGAAACAGCCGAATAAACAAAGGGTTCTTTAACTAAAGATTTATTTTGTTCCCTCAAGATAACACTTTCTGTAATGTATAAGGCATTTAACAGTTTATTGCCCGCACAAAAATATAATTAAAATATCAAATCCGAGATACACAAGCTTTTAGGAACAGCTTTCTAGACAACCAAAACTCAGATAAGTATTGCTCCGAAGACATTTGGGGGTAATTAATCTCGAAATACTTATAAGAGAAAAACATATAAGAGTAACGCCGCTAAAATGATCGCGGATGAATGAATCGCGGATGAATGTGGCGGATGGTTGCAGTGATTGTGGCTGAAGGGATCGCGGCTGATTTCATAGTGACTGGATAGAGAGATCGTAACTGGATTGATCGTGGCTGGATCGACCGTTGTTGAAGTGATCGTGACTGGATTGAACATACATGGCTGGATTGATCATGACTGGACCGCTCGTCTGTGGATTGATCGTGGTTAAAGTGATCGTAACTGGATTGAACGTGCATGGCTGGATTGATCATGACTGGGTTGGTCGTCTCTGTATTGATCTTTGCTAAAGTGAACGTAACTGGATTGAACGTGGCTTAAGTGACCGTTGTTGAAGTGATCGGAACTGGATTGATCGTGACTTGGAGTGATCGTGGCTGAAGTGATCGTAACTTGAGGGACATTGCCCGAAGTGATCGTGGCTAGAGTGATCGTGGCTTGCATGGATGGAATGGTCGTTGCTGAAGGGATCGTGGAGGAAGTGATCGTTGGGACAAATGCCCGTATACACATGTAGAATGTACTTGCCGGTGCCACGACTAGATGCGATTATAATGTCAAAGTGTATACCGAATGCAGACTGGACTACAGGTTCATTTCACTTCAGCCACAAAACACGGCTTTTTTTTTTCTTTCTTTTTTTGTAATTGGCAATAAATTTACTTGAATGGCCATACAAAAGCTTGGTATAGCAAGTTTTGTTTGGATGTGTAGGCCTATATTGCGCCATCGCCACCGCTGGAATTCTCCAGTGAATCAGCCCAGTGTGGTTGCCAGAATGGGAGGCGTTCGTAAGTCCGACACCCCACACGTCCGACATTCCACAAGTCCGACACCCCACTAGTCCGACATGCCACTATGCAGACACCCCTTCTAGACCATTAACAACATTAATGTTCGTTTATCGATATAATGAGCGATGTTAATGTT
>JAVFBZ010039636.1:0-10690 GCA_032466195.1 Katharina tunicata
AGGGTTATCTGATACAGAAGGGAGTTTCGTCTTAACCAAGAGGTCCTTGAGAGATTTGTTCTTCTTTTACGCTATGACATAGGTCTCTGTGATATTCCTGTATTAAGAGACTTGTAAATATATATACGTCGCATATACATGTAGCGAAACATAACCTAGATGGATTTTTAATTTAGAACTGGGATGTTGATAAGCAACGTTTCGGTCTATACCTGTTTTAAGCGTTGCAACCTATTGCTTGAAAGGTGACGGTCTTAGCATCTAGATCGAAACTTAGCTTATCAGTATACCCAGATCGCAGTTCAAACCCCACCAACGTTATGTTTTTTTTTTTACGTCCCTGCATATAAATGCCAGCAAAACATGTAACAATTAACTTCACATTACTAGGCCTACTCTATTATTAATTTTTGGCAACATATTGGCAAAAGAAACAATAACTTCATGTGGTGATGAATATTTGAACATTTTGTCGGCTGACTTAATTTACCGAGCTAAATAAACAAGACGTTAAAAGTATATTGTAATATTGATATTGAATATTAACGTATAATGTATTTGGTTAATTTTACGCGTGACCTGCTCACGTGGACTTAAACAACGAGATGAATATAGACTTATCTTCGATGTATAGTAGGTCTATATAACCAGCTACAGTACAACCACATGTTCTCGCATTGCCTAAACACACAACTTGCTCAGGTATTAAGTTTCCTTGGACTATTTTTGGCTCTTCATGCAGTACATAGGTGTTAGACTCGCCATACACCAGGAACAAAGGTACACAAGCCTTGCAGTTTATGGGTGTTCCGAAGCGGTCCAGAGCGTACCTTAGCCCAGTTTTCGACTGGTTTGAAATACGATCGAATTAAGCGGTGTTAACTTTTAAACCATTATTATATTACTTCACGTCATAATCGACTTTCTTTGTGATGCTACACAATTGAACTTAAACCTAGATTATCTCTTGTATAATAATCCATCTTAGTCATGTTTTTGTTCCTAGCTTATCTTTCGAATAACCTAGCCCTGATTAAATCACTACGAGCGGATAACGGATAGACGTCACCATATTGTGTGAGGTTTCTAATTACCGATTAAAATTTAATATTGCTTGGAGTAACCAGATTCAAGGCGCTTTAAGTATGGGCACAACTTTGATTTAACAAAAAAAAAAAAACATGGTTGGCCCTTTAAGACGAGATTTGCGCTGCAGGAGAAATTGGTCCCGGTTATTGAATGTGTTTCTTTCAGTTTTATTTCTCTGTGCTTGTAGAGTTGATACTTATAATAAGCATGGAGGCCAAGTACAAAATGATTTTACCAACCCGATTAACTTAAACCAAGTCGGTGAAACTGATTATTTTACAAATTCTGGGTCCTTATAAGAAGTTCTTTTTTTCGTTTGTCTTTGAGACTGATGGTGGTATATATATAATTAACGTTTGCTTCACCAGGCCCGTACTGGTCTGTCGTGACTGATATGTCCTATGTCGGATTACAGATGGACCACGTGAAACATTTAAACCAACCAGTGATTAGAAAAAATGATGTAAATCGTCGAGTTAATTAATTTTTTGTTTGTTTTCACTTTCAAAACAGATCAAGGCTTGAGACTGTAGGCTTTGCACGGAACCGCCTCCGTATACTTCAATTGACACGCTTAGGATACAACGCTAATTATTTCAACTTTCCACAATATAGTAATATGGCAGAGCTCTGTATCGATATAAGCCCACCACGTATCCTTATATAACTTCGTTTATGTTGTGATTTATCTTTAGGTTTCCCCTCGGGGTAGAGCGGAAGGAGCCGGGTTAAGGCCAGGCGATGCCGTCATTAAGATCGCGGAGACGGTTATTATGGGGTTTTCACACGATGCTGCCAAAGGAGAGATGAACAGAGCCGGCAATGAATTCTTAATTACAGTTCAAAGGTTAGGCTAGGACTTTCATTGATACAGGATTTTGAGATCAAATATGGGCAACTATTTGAACAAATACAATTTTGTTTACAAATCAAGTTATATATTTGGGGGCTGCGGAGATCGCGGGATAGTTTTCCCCCTGGTTTTCCACAAAAACGGGCAAGGCTAAGTCGAGATAGAAGTGAAATAGCCTTTAGGACGAGGCTAAGCGCCAATAAAATACATAAATCGATTTCAGCTTTTAAAACGACAAGTCTCAACTGTGTGGCAAATAAAGGTTAAAGAGCATGTAACCGAGACTATATGCAGAGTTATGTGATGTTATTTAGTCTACTACGTCATACATATATAACAAACCAGAACAGTACTGAACACCCATCTGTAATTTAAAGTGTTGGCACTTACTGGTTTGTACTTTGCCAAACAGAATTGGAAATCACTTCATTGGACATGTACAAACCAGTAAGTGCCAACACTTTAAATTACAGATGGGTGTTCAGTACTGTTCTGTTTCGTTATATATGTATGACGCAGTAGACTAAATAACATCACACAATTCTGTTTGGCAAAGTTGAACTCTCAGAGATATTTTATGTATCGAAAATGCCCACCTCGCACATTGGTAACATTTAAATTGTAATTTTATTTGTCATCTCCCTAAAAACCCGCATTTTGTTTTGAAATTACTGCCGCAGAGCAAGTTTTTGACCCTAACTTACGATTACTTCAAAAGGTAATATTTTGATAAAAAAAAAAACTACACACAAAATTTGAGAAAATAGATGGTACGCTAAGTTCCAAATGTGCTCTGCATCGACCTGTAGGATGAAGGAATTAGGGCGTGAGGTTTTAGCATATGACTCAGTAGCTAAACTGATACATGAAAATAATTGATTTAATTAGGTATACTGCAGTGTAATTTCAACTAGTAAATTTCACAAGGTCTGTCTTTGGCCGATACCGGCTATGCACAGTGTTTAATAAGAGTCGTTTTGTTCCCACGCTGGAGGTTGTTGTATACCCACATGTCTGCAGCGAGACTGAAGGAAACCACAGAGGCTGCACAATGAGAAGATCTGTTTGTTGTTCAGAGTGTATTTAGTTCAAACCATTGTTGTATGACGTCACGTCACAACAGTTTCTTTGTTATATGTACTCTGTTATTTTAAAGTCACATACGCACCCAAAATTAGGATTTTTCAACTAATTCTGTTTGCCTTCATTTTTACAAGTTTTGATGTTTGTTCAAAAATTAAAACAGTCACGTTAAAATAAAAATTATCCATTGTGTACAAAGCTTGTACGGACCAGGAAAAATCTAGCAGTTATTCGAATTTAACAGGAAGAGGGCTGGCGATATTTACTCACAATGACTTTGATCCAGCCGCGGTGAATGACCTGTTTGTAACGAGCTAAGGTTTTGAACCTTGTAAGGGGTGTGGCTAACACGGTTGACTAGGAGTGACGTAGGTACATCAAAATGTGTCCGAGGTGTGACAGCAAATTGACACATTTCCAATTAATAATTCTGGCAGAATTTTCAGATTATTTTACTTTTACCAGGCTTTTAAGCTACCTTTACCTTCAAATCTGGGGGTAGAATTAACGGAATATCTCTAATTTTTACTTTTTGATGAATATATATATAATTCATGTTATTCTGTGAAAACCCAAAATACAGAATAGGCCTATCTGGGTGCGTATGTGGCTTTAAGCATAGTTGTTAAACTTTTGAGCAACACAACCTGGAAGTCTCAAGATAAGTTACGTTTTGCAGCGAGACAAAGTGATGAAGTCTTAGTGTAGCACACGACAAATAAACCTTAGCTCAATGAATGACACCTCGATCGGTTGTTTGAGAATTGTAGTCATACTTAGCGTTTCTACTACACTCCTACACAGCGGCTATTGATACATACATTTACAACATACCAGTATACTGGAAGACTAGAGGTTATGTATCAATAGCCGCTGCGTAGGAGCGTAGCTTGTAAATAACAAGAAACCTTTCGCTCATATGGCGGCGAGTTATTTCAGAAAACCACCCTAAACGGCACTGGTCACAGACAAGACAAAACAATACATTCACAGGACAAAAATCAGGACGCCAAAAAGATCAGCTTAGCGATACCGCTTATAGCTCACAAAGCACAAGAATATATTAGTTCCTACCTATAAACCACCCACCGGTATTTAATTAATAATATTGCAATTGCAGAGATGCCGTTGACGTACAGACCGCCTCCGCTAAGATCCCACCCCCGGGCAATGTGGAGGTTATCGAGGAGAGTACCATACACATGAACGAAGAGGGTGCAGCCTTCAGGCCTGTCGAGTCGAAAACATTCTCAGTGTTGAAAAATGAACTCGGAAATTCAGAAACCGAGAAAGGTAAGAAATCCTGTGATCAGCAATCAAGTCTCGTTCGCTTCTGCTTTACATCTTAGAAACTGTGGCACTCTGTTTTGATCATTGGTCTTTCAGAATGATTTTTCTATCGCTGTTGGTTCAGTTTTAGGACCAGACGGTATAATGATCACCTGTTTAGCTCCCCGTTTGATGTTATATCTAAATAAAAAAGTAGCATGTAGGCCTACCCGGAAGGGGAACGAATCTCGTGAAATCTCATGCATCACATGACGTGACAAACAGGCCCTGAAGATATCTGGGCGACAAGATCAATTTACAACACCTGCACGACAAATTTCATTTCATAATGTTTTGAATTTCAAATCCTTCGCTTGAAAACTGTAACAAGAATGAAGATAGATTGAACGTTGCGTAACTATTTGAAAAGTTGATATATTGTCTTGTGTTACGCTGTAATCTGTAAAGTTATGGTTGTACAGATGTCTTTAAAACATTGTTCTTAATGACATTTGTTCAACCAGCTAAAAAGTTTTAATTTGATTCCAGATATCGTTTTCAGATAAAATCATAAATATAAAGGTTTAATTCGACACGTATTGTACATCATATTTCAGTATTCTTCATTGTATTGCTCATATAATCACAGTCAATATTCCAAATGGTATATTTCCATCAGGCATGTTAGTCTCAATTCATCGCGGAAGGAAAACTGGGTTAACTTAGTCCTTTAAGAATAAGTTCAGCGTGTCATCGTCATCACTTTAAACATTTACTGTGCGTCTAGTTAATATCAACATATATTACTTGTCCGGATCGTATTAAACGGTAGAAAAAACGATGCTATTAAATACCGTGGCGTAGACTACTTATATATTACAATTAATCAAATCCCTCTGTATGGCCAGATATTGGAACACTACGTTTTGGATATAGGGCTTTAATCAGATAGACCTTACTCAGGCTTTTCCAAGTCGGCTATCTCTTTACTAATGAGCTGTGTCCAGCCCCGGAATCAGCTGGGAGAAGGTTCGACAAGAAAGTTTCTAATCATCTCACAATAGTAATTTGGAAGCGTACAATTCGTTCCTTTGATTTAATAGACGAACGTCACTAAAAAGCATAATTATCTGAAAAGGCGAATGTGTTTCAACAATTTGCTAGCATTTAAGGTCTTTTGTACAAAAAACAAAAAATATAATTTTGTTTGTTACAGGTCCACGGCCCTCGTCAATATTTGACCGGAAGCGTCAGGACAGGACAGAATATCTCAATGCATCAGGGGTTTCCATACAAAGAGCCTTCGGTCAACCTAAATGATAAGATCAACTGTGACCGGGGATGTTCAACTCGAGGACTGGCAATACGTGATATGAACAGCTGACTCATACTATTATGGACGTGAAGGGTATCTTTTAGGCAATTGCCGATCATGTGCAAATTAACGGGAGTTTTTATTATACGTCACCAGGCCCACAACATACATGGACTTTTAATTGCTTATTAAAGGCACTAAGGAAAGGTACAGTTTACCAACAATAAAGTTAAATGTCACAATATAAACCAAAGACAATTTAGATATCCAAAGTGTTTCTTGGGTACAACATACAAGTATATTGACGGAATTTAATTGTAATGTTATACAGCACGAGTCTGTGTTCCCCTTTTTCTTCATTTTGTATGTAAAGTTAACAAAACTTGTACACTAATTATGGGTTATTTTATCATTTTTAAAGTGAATCGTTTTTATCCGATATTTTGACTGGTTCATGTGTCAAAAAAGCCTTGCATGAAGTTAATGATATACTTATTATGGTTTAATTTATATGTCATTTGTTTTATATGTCAAAATCATTTTTGCAAAACTATTGAAGACAGGAATATTTACAAAGGTCATCACTTAAAAATTGCAAATTTACAACTGCCCTACTTGCTGCAAGGCTTCTACTTGCACAACTTAGCCAAAAAAATGGTGAGAGATTTATGTCCCTGTTTTTAGCATATTTAATTTGGGTTTTTAATACAAAGATCTTATATAGTTTCAAACACCAAAAGTCAAGTTCAGGGACCTAAGAGTGTTGAAATTATGGAGGACAAAGTCTCAGAGAATTGAAGGAAAATTTGTATGTGCCCATTTTTGATTTATTTTTTCCTCAAACATTAACTGTTTAACAGATCTGTTTAAATTAAAGATCTACTTGATAAAAAAATGCTTGCTTTGTTTTATTTCTTCTTTTGATAAAGATGTTGATATATTTTACTTCAAAAGACAAGCAACAAATGCTCTGTACTGATGGAATACATATATCAATATGTTGATTACTATTGAACATGTTTTGTAAGGTCAGGGTTTCTATTGCAAGATAGCCAGCATACCCAATTACGGCAAAGAAATCTACCCACACAAAATACAACAGCCCATATATACATGGACTAAAAAGATACTTCATATTCTTAGTGCCCTAACAAAAAGAAAAAAGATTCTACAATGTTGATTGATTGAATTATTGATTGATTGGGTCTTAACGCAGCTCTTACGGTTATTTTACTCATATGACGGCGCCACAGTCCGATGGGTGAAGGACACCACCATCACAACACTGACAACAGTAAAGGATGCCACGGAACAAGGACAGAACCCATAGAGCACCAGGGCGCAGGAAGCTCCCAACCTCCCCTCAACCACCGCTCCCACAAATAAATCATGCTTAATCAATAAATGTTGCCCCTCAGCAAAACCGTTCACCAGCACAACCTAACTTAAAGTGACGAAAAGCTTATCAAGCCAGTTGCATGGAGTCATTTTAGTCTGCTTGACTATCAACCAATCATCTCACAGTATGAACAAGGATAAGACGATTGGTCAAATAAGCCAACGTTTGGAAATATATTTCAAAAGAATGGCAGAAGCAATATCACAACATTTATTATCAATCGTAATGGCAGTGATGACAATGCATTTTATGCTTTTTTCAGAAAAAAAATGTCAAATTTTCCAATGTATCTAAGCCTTTAATATACAAATACGGCCCTTTAAAAAGGTCTTTGCAGAGTTGTACAGACGCATAGAAGTTGACATTTGATGACTTTGGGTCTGTATAATTCTGTATAGACTGAATTAAAAGGCCGTAACTGTTTTATTATATGACAGTCATTAGTATATCTAATCAGCTGATATGCAATTAACAAATCACTCTCACACATACCAGTATCACCCCGTATTGAACAGTATTTCACTTTTCTGCGAAATTTTATTTCCTGTTCCCCTTTTTGCGACCACCATTTTAATTGTTTGCACGACTTTCTCAGCTCTCAGGGACTATACGGGAGATTTTTATCTCCCGAATCGCCCCGTATCAGTACGTATCAGTCCGTATGGCTCCGTATCAGAAAATATCGCCCCATTAGGTCCCTTGTTCAAACATTTGCTGTATGGTCCAAACTCGTCCCGTCTGCTCCCGTATCAGTCCGTATGGCCCCGAATTTGATACGGGAACAAGTACGGCCCGCTAGGGAGGCAAATACGGGTATGTGTGAGAGTAGCTTTAGATTGAAGCGACAACATCTTGGATACAGTTCAAACCAAAGAAGAAAATGGAATAGCCTTTGGTGATTGGTCAAAATTTACTGAGCAGCTGTATAGCAAGACTTATATACCTGGAGTCTATACTACGGGTTACACATTGACCATGTGATACATGTCAGCCAGCCAATGAATGATCAAAAGAGTGATAGAACAATCAAGTCACATAATATTTAATAATTATATACAAATATATTAATTAAAACAATGTGTTACTTCAAAATTGAGTTCTCATTGATTGATTGATTCAGCAGTCATCTGACAGATACAATATTCATTTTGTTACTTCTTCCTTCAAAGGCAGCTTTTCAAATTCCACTAAATTTGTGTTGACCTCTTCAATGTCAATAGAGGTCATAAGGTCACTATTACACACTTCCTTATGAAAATCAACGCAAGCCTCCGACTCAGTTTCTGTCACCTGTACTGTCTCTGACAGTCCCAGATTCCTGGAATCAGCGGGGTCACCCCTTAGATCTTCATTTACATTAGGCAATATTATTTCTGCTTTACCAGGGTTTTTAGAAATTGTGGGACCTTTTTTCGAATTGACTTTGAAATTGTATTCTTTCAGTAGTGCATACACATCTTCATCTGTTTGAGAACAAGGCACTTTAGCCTGTAAATCTGAAATATTATAAACATTAAAGAATCGATCTGTTAGAGAGGCCAAAACCTACCGGTAAAATATCAAGCCTTCAACTGAAACAGGAATGGTTTCAAATAGAAACTTAAAATATTATTGAAAACATTGTAAAAAACAAAACAAAAATCAAACAAACTGAGCAGTAACCTTTAACACCCACAATGGGCTGAAAAGTATTTTCCTTTAATTTGGGTTAACACTTTCTTAGATTTAACAGAAGGCTGGACGACTGAGTGGTTTAAGGTGGCAGGCATTTACTGCTACGGATCCTGTGCCTGACTCTGAGGGTCACGGGTTTCAGACCTGCAAGGATCCCAGGCTGCAAAATTGTTGGCACTCTATTATTTCAACTATAACTTCATTGACTATCTTTATGATATGTATTACTTGATTTTTTTTTTGCTGATTTAGTTCTAAACAACTCAAGATCTATGAACAATGTAAAGTGGACTGAGCACAAATCTGTGGAGTAATTTGTTAGATTCATTTATTTGATTGGTGTTTAATGTCAAACTCAAGAGTATTTCATCTATATGATGACTTTGCATTGCTGGAGTATGGCAGAAAACTAAGAAGAAACCTCATAAAAACCACCCTTCAAAGCTACCCTGATATACCTAATGTCCGTAGGGGGAATCGAACCTATTCCAGGTACAGTGAAGGGGACTCCGTAGTCCATCGCTCAACCATGAAGCGAGTTATTTGCTAGAGTTATTACTTTTAGATGGCCAATAACAGAGATAACTGAATTTCAAAGGGAGATAACTGAGATATGTGCACCAAACAAAGTATGGACATACCTGCAGGATGGTATTCCACAGACTTAAGGTAGAGGCCATAAGGATGAGCTGATTTCTGTCGAATAAAGTTACTCTCTCTAGCAGTGGGAGATTTAAAAGAGTTTTGAATATCCTCAGGAGTTATTTCACCTGCTGCACAACGGAGCATTACTCCAACCATACGCCTCACCTGAAGAAAATCAAGGATTCCTAACTAAAAATAGCACTAAATAAAAAGGCACTTAGAAAGTGACTATTTAAAGTATTTTTGGGGAAGCAGTCTATAGGATGTGGTGGTGAAACCAAACAGAGACTTGAAACTGTAACACTGAAACCCTGATATTCCATCTTTTTCACTTCCATACAAACCATAAAAGTGCATTACCATGGTTACTGACCTGTTTGTACAGAAATGAATTAGCTGATAAGTGCACCTCCCACATGTCCAGGTTCTCCTCCATTAGGGTTTGGTGTGGGAACATGATGGGTCGCCCTCTCTTTACTCCCACGCTGACACTCTTTACGGGGTTCAGGTGTTTCTGCTCCGACATGATGGATGGGTTGGTGTAGGCGCTAAAGTCGTGACTTCCTGAGAAAATCCTAGCAGACTGGTGTAGACGATTTATATCAAAAGGTGGCCTATATATAAAGGAAAAAGAAAAATTGTTATTTAATGAAGAGCACAGAAAAAACTTATGTCAACTTAACCTCATAACAAACATGCTAATATGTGTAAATAAACTAGAAAAGAAGCAATCATAGATTGCTTGAATGTATTGCCTAAATGCACATCTGGCTAATTTAGGTAGAAATTTGTATAAATTTACGGAAAAAGTTTTACATTGCACATGTCCATATTGAGAATAATGTTGTATCAAAGTTTAAAGTCATATGTTGAATAGTAACAGAGCTATGGTCTGGACAAGATATGTTGGACGGCAGACAGCTAATTTGCATAATTTAGGTAGAAATTTTGCATAAGTTTGTGGAAAAAGTTTTACGTTGCACATCAGCATACATGTATGGAGAAGAATGATATGTTTAAGTATCAAAGTGGTATGTTACATAGTATTAATTGAGCTATGGTCTGGAAAACTCCCACCCAGCCTTCCAGTGGGAATTTAAGAATGAACGGTGTGTTCTATGACTTACAAGACCATTATACATCTTTTTGATTCCATTGCTGAGACAGGGTTAGCCCAGTGGAGGACCAGGCAGTTTCTCACCACGGCCAAACGATACACATAATGACGAGCCAAGGCTTTGAAACGGGAATGGAAGTCATCACTAACACGACGAGTCTGTAAAATACTGAGAGAAAACAAAAAACATTAAACTGTTCCAATATGTTTTTGCTTTACAACTATTCCTAATCAAGCGATTATGTC
>JAVFBZ010039647.1:0-10690 GCA_032466195.1 Katharina tunicata
AGGAATAGTACACAAAGTGGACTGGAAAATACTTTGAAAATTTTACATGAGAATACCACAAAAATATTAGATTTTCTAGGGTTAATTAAGTATTATGTAACATTCTAGTAGATGACATCGTAAATAGAACGTTCCAGACTCAGAATATCTCCAAATGTAATTAATGCGGCTATCATAAATCCAGAAAGGAATAGTACACAAACTGGACTGGGAAATACTTTGAAAATTCTACATGAGAGAAGTACATGTTCTAAAATATTAGATTTTCGGGGGTTTATTAAGTATTATGTAACATTCTTGTAGATGACATCATTCATAGAAAGTTCCAGATTCAGAGTATTACTGTAAACAATGAGAAAGGTTCTTGAACATTGATTAACATTAACATTCCAGAACACTCAGCATATCAATAAACACAACAAGCCGAAAGGCAGTTCAGTTCTGTTTACATCTGAAGAGTCCAGAAATATCTCTGTGATATAAACTATGTAAAAAGAAATGTTAAAAATGTTTAAATATAGGTCCTTGACCCAGAAAGATCTTCAATTATTGCCAGAAGTGCAACATTTTGTCAATATAACATTGTTTTAACACAGTTTAAATATATATGACAATAAAAGGAGGAGAAAAATACAAAAATATAGTTATTCTTTAAAGAAAAAATGCAGTTTCGGGAAATGGTGTCCCCGAGTTTGTAGAACATTTAAGCCATACATGCATGCCACTTGTTATGTCTTTACAACATGAACCGTTGCTTAATAAATAGTTTGTGAAGTGCTTAGCATTAATTTCTGCAAGTGTATTAAATGACATTCTAATATATGTGCAGATTTGAAAGTTTTGTACCCAATGATTGCAAATTTGAAGATGACATGAAATCAGTGTCTGCCGAATGTGGCTCTCAACATATATGTGAAAACATCATTCACACAGAACACCCGCTTTTGCAATCAACTCAGACTATTTTTAGGTATATTCTCTGTTAAAGTCCTCAATCATATATATGTGATAAATAAAAAGTAAAATTTTGAACTGAAGGAATTGTTAATGTTCATACTGATTGTTTGTGGATTGGTCTGTCTGCTATCAGTCTTACGTTGAACACCGAACATGTATACTTTACATCGGAAATCCCTTTCAGAAATGTACGTCTATACTGGACCCAGTTCATGTATTCGTCAATATTATCAAGGAGTAATATTTCAATGTAAGCCTTCCAGTGAGACGCAGTCATTGGAATAGTTTTGGTCACTGAAGGACCCCAAAAGAGTCGCAATCTCGACAAATGGTAATCATAGACGTCCACGATCACAGTTATATCTGATTATTTCTGTGCAGGCAGACTCTCTAGGGAGTCTTGAATTGAAAATAGGATAGAAACTTATAGTTAATTTAATAACCACAGCTTAAGTACTTTTTTTATCTTCCAGTAAATAACATTTATTGCCTTGGCCTGAGACTTTTGAAATGAACAAGATTTGCTCTCAGCTTAATAATACCAAAGGTGGAAATATACCTAAACATGAGGGAGCAGTGAAACTGCAGCACTCCTCATCCTAAAGAAGATTTAAAGCCAGGGAGATTGAACAGTTGCACAGTCTTGGTTACAACATTAGGTTCTACATGTACAAGTTGATGTGTGGAGAGTTGTTTTGGAATGGTTTCATATTGATAAAGATGTATTATTTTAAAGTTGACATCTTGTTTCTGTATTAAACAGTACCAATTTGCATATATCCACACTTGTGTTGTGTTTTAACATATTATACAAGTACATGTGTAGTATAATTAATAAACTGTATTGCTCTGTAAGAAATGGTGTGAGTAAATAAAATTACATTTACATTTAAATGAAAAATAATACTTCTTGTTTTTCATTTCAAAACATAATGTAATTTTTTAAGGCTTTCTGTTTTGAGGCGTGCTATCACACTTCCCCACACCTCAAGCTCTATCCAGACGTAGCATTATAGCACACCGTAATGTTAAATTTATGCAATTGGTGTAAATGGTATCCCATTGTGCAACATTGTAATGAATATTGCAACATTGTTTTGTAACGTTGTTGCCAACATCAGTAAGTTGTTGTTAAATGTTGCACAATTACCTCCTTAAATTAAAACCAATGTCAACAGTTTTAAAATGATTTAATTAGTTTTTCCAAAACTGTGTACCTCGAACGAGGTATGGAGAGTAGGCCCCTAGCCGGAACGAGGCCGTATATATACCTACTTCGAGGTACTGTGCCCAACCTGAGTATATAGTTGAGGAATCTTACCCAGGTTTCGAAATTTGTGGTGGTCCGCTGGTACGAGACTAGTAAAATTGTAACGGACCTATAATTTGCGATTGACACTGGTGCGACGGACCAGTGATTTATTTTATCTGTTGCAAAAATTGCCTGGGATCATGTTCAGTAACAATACCATCCAAAAATTACCTGGTGGTGTGAATCAAAGATTTTCAATTTATATATACATACAAATCGGCTTTAAATCGAACAATAATGATAAAACTATGCCCCTGACTTCGTTATAAGAACATTTTGAAAGGAAGGCCGCTTCGCGTGTATGTAGGTCATTGGATGGGTCACTGACCTAAAAGAAAACAATTCAAGGGAAATCACTCATATATTTTTTATTAATTCTTTTTAAATTCACTTTTTGGGGGTTTTCTTTTATGGATGATTTAATTTTGGATGACTAATACAATAAACTGAAATGCAACATAATGAATTTGCAGTTCATGTGGTTAAAAACGATTGAAGCATTGTTGACGGGAATATTTTGTGCGGGTCATCATACTGGTCTGTAGTAGCCAACAAAGGCAGCCGTCAATTGCCGCGAATGCTGCGCCCTGCTTCGACTCAAAACCACGCAGTGGCTTGCGGCGGTAAACTTGAACGATCCCGGTTTCTTCGCCAACTTTGGTATATAAAATAAATAATAATATATTGGGCACCTCCTGATGAACAGCGTTGTTGTTTCAATGTCCCAATCATAGGTACACCTGTCAGGCTGATCGGTGTTTTCAGGCTGTACAGGAGTTGAAGTCACTGCATTAGTCATTCTTTGTATACCAATCTGTTTTCGGTCAAATTTTGACATTTTTTAAACGCTCGAATGTATCCATTTAGTTGAATTGAAAAAAACAATGTATTTAGCAAATTTTTTAATTGTAGACAGTCTTTCTTTAGTCATTTTAATCCACACAGAAAAGAAACTTCTTGTATTGTATGACTATTCTCGGACCAGTAAAATATTTTGTGGCCCATCAAATGTTGTGAGTTACTTGCAGGACCAGTAGATTGTTAATATCGGTTAGGAAACTCGAGCGTTTTGACGTGACATGTGGGTCAAGATAACTGGGTGATCTAAAAACAATAACTGCATTTCTGAACAAAAATCCTCGCGTGAATTAAAATTAGAGTTGACACAATCAATATGAAATATGATTACATCGTTCTACAACACTGTTTATTTGTAGAAAAAAATATGATTGTCCTACAATTCAGAGATACGGACGTCAAAGGCGAAAAACGAGCACAAATTTTGTTATTATTCATACTTTACTTCCATTGTGATACTGGAATATCAGGGCGAGTACGAGGGAGCCGTGTCTACCCGCGTGGGTTATTTCATAATAGAAACTCGCCGTGGACGAGAATGGCCTTTCGTGTTCACGCTGTAGCTTTTGACCAATCATATGCCTCTCGATACAACCTGCTAAGCCCCTGGGCGCAATTTGCTTAGCTGTTGACCAATCAAGAGGCCAGGTCAGGCTAGTCACACCCCCAAACGTATGCTTATCCAATGAAATAAAAGTATTTCTGCTGCTGAATATTCAGAAAATCTTCGGAATACATTAGACAACTTTATTTTTTAAAAATAAAACAAAATTTTCCCCACACATGAAACTTACGGGGGCACAACTTCAGTATAAAGTGACTACAGCATGCATGTTTCGTCAAATGTCCCGCGTTAGTGACACACATCCAGCCTTGTCATAGACGACGATAGCAATACTCCTTAGCCAAGGGCTGTGGAGTGAAAACGTTCGAGCAACTTCCGTGTTTACGATCTCCGCATAATAATAAGGCAACCTTTATTTGGTTACAGGGTTGATACAGGAATACATATGTAGCGCCTGATGCTTTTCTTGCAGTATATTTCCCGAACTGTTAACGTGGATTTAAGTAGACTTGGCTTTCCCTTCTTCAAGGTGAGTCATTGACTAACTCAGTCGCTATGATATATTCTGGCAATGTTTCAATTTGCCTGGGGACTTAAACTCTCCGAAAACTCTCACGTAAAATAGAGATTAAGCCCGAACTTTCCTTTATGAGGTGCCTCGTACAAATTACTCGTACGAATCCAATCTGCTGCAAACATGAAATTTAGATCAAGTAAGTCAAAATACTTTACAGTTTTTTGTTATAACACTTTACCAGTTAAGAGCTTGGGTTGAAGCCATAATTGTTTGTAATTAATTAAGTAAAGATTCCTAGCCGTTTTCTGGTTATTAATATTTAATTGATCGCTTTTTCAGGGTTTTATAATATAATATGTGACATATGTGAAGAAAAAATAAAATGTTTTATATTGGACATGTTTCGAGCTGAAAAGCGTCAAATAGGTCCAATATTAAACCTTTTTATAACATTTTATGTTTTTTATACTGCTGTTTGTTGTGTTCTATACATTGAAAGGAATCCATAGACCCATAGAAAACCATTTTGTAATTTACCAAGATTGAGACTGAATCACATATGGTCCTGGAACACTTACTTAATTCCGGAAT
Source organism: Katharina tunicata (assembly GCA_032466195.1). Taxonomy (NCBI): domain Eukaryota; kingdom Metazoa; phylum Mollusca; class Polyplacophora; order Chitonida; family Mopaliidae; genus Katharina; species Katharina tunicata. The sequence goes on from JAVFBZ010039647.1 coordinate 4,801, forward strand.
GTAGTCTTGCACTTCTTTGGTGAAATTTCACATTGAAACGCCTCCCAAAATGCAACACTTACTGTGTTTTCAGGGCGGCAAGTTTCCAATGTCTATTGGAATATGATCAATGCCCCCTATATCAACCACAAGATAAACACTATGTTTGGAAATGCATTATTATCTTAACGACCGTTTCTGATCTACCACCAAGGTCTTGATAACATTTGTGCTTGCTCATAAATTTCCAGTAAAATAACATGTTTCAGGTTTAGTCTGCCGTTTCGAACATTTTTTCGAGACAAAATGTTATCCATCGTCAGGAAAGACACAACTACATTTATCGACATTCTCTAGCTGTCTTTGTTTTAGAATCTATGCCCACTCCATGTTTTCTAAAGAGTTAAATCAATGTGTTTGTAGTTGCCAACAGTTCTCTATCTTCATACATTCTATTTGCTATCATTTTTATTTTCTTTAGACCACATTGGCATGTCCTTATGTATGTGAATAGCATCAATTTAATTCTACTGGCTCGCATATTTTACACATATTACAGAACTATTGTCATTTACAGGATTGTGTGGGATATTTATGCAAGTATTATACTTCATTTCTACACGTTTTAATCCTAAGTCTTAACCTAATTGAATCTAACTTCCAGGTTACTTCTTTCAACCTTTATTCTTATTTCAATAATAAAGTATCCCAAAATATAATGCTGTCAGAATAGACGCAAGTACAGACGAAGAAGATAGGTCTCAGCATTTAATAATAGTTATTAGCCCTCAATAATTTATAACAAACTTCATCAAATTCCTTTTGTCAATGTTTAAATTTGAAGTGCGTCATAACGAGATAAACCACTGAAGCAAAACAAAAATGCCAGTAGTAATCTCCCCTTGATTTATAGTCAAGAACAGGTAGAGATCAAACCACTGTATTTATACTCAGGGCTTCGTTTACAGACAACTATTTCTAAGTACCAATTAGAGATGGCAAATCCACTAACCATCTAGTGTTCGCTGTACTTCGATATAGAGTGCTGATGTGCCAGCCAAACAGAATGGGAAACGCTTATAAAACATAACCAAAGCAATTAAATAAAGGCAATACTAAAACTTGTTAGATGTTCAAAGATGTTTTGTGAATTTTATATATGTGTAAATCATAATCACGGACACATATGCTTCGAAATAAATAGTAGGTCAACCTTATCGTACCAAAGTTTCTGCTATTCTCTTTCTGATCGTTAACTATTAACATGCTCCAGGCACTACAGAATAGGCTATCATAGATCACATGGAGTGATACATGCACACTGACCAACTTCCTGGTTGGAAACATTTCAAAGTGTCTGTATGCATTTAGTGTCAATTGCGTTTGTTTAGCCTACAGCACACATTACTAGGAACACTTATTAGTGCTGAGAAGAATAGTGTTAAATAGAAATGTCAGTTATCGGTGGTATATCCGTGATTCTCGTGATGAAAGCTTCCATAAGACATCAGCTCATAAGTACTTTCATGGCTTCCCATATTTAGTTCTCCTTGTCAATAAATGTCACCTTACATACCGTTCTAATGGGATGGTGCATTCTTTCTAGGATATGGTTTCGAACAAGCAAGTTTTTCATTGTTACCAATATATATTGCACGCCGACACAAATTAGGACCAATTAAGAACAGTAAAACCATTATAAACGACAAATGATTTGACATTCTTTTATTTCACACCTTGTTGAGACATGCGATGATACAGTTAAGTCACATTATGATGTTCTTGACCAAATGCCCTTAAATGTACTTCCTGGATGCAGATAATGGTCATTTAGTATCTATAGTTTATTTGCCCTCGACACACACTATTTTGAAATATGATTTATGGTAGAAAAAATAAATATAACGTTACTACGCAAGTAATCAGTGACATTTCCGAGAACCTCATCACGCCTGTCCTTATTAATCGTTAGCATTGCACGGTGAAAATTCTATGCTTATTTCTGTTATATTTGTTTTAAGGCCTCGACTTCGAGGAAATAATTTAGCCTTTATAATCCAATATATTTATTGATAAATGTTCCCATAAAAACGAATGTAATTTTTTCAGGTAATAACTGCAGTAACTTTTACTTGTTTACAAAAACAAAAAAAACATTCACTTGGAATTCTAACGAGTAGTCATTGTGAATAAAACTAGGTCGTGCAACATCGCCAATAGACGAATAGATTATATATTGACACCAATCAAATGCTAAATGGCTAAAATTTTACGTTATCGTTAGTTTTATACGATATATGAATCTTATCTCATAATCTATAAGGTAGCAGTTACTGATAGAAGTAGACAGGCTGACAGTCCGTGACAGTTCTCCAACAACTGTCTGATGCCGTACTTCAAGAGAGAGTCCTCGATTGATTTCCTTACCGTGAAGTACTAATATCACTGAGTGAATCTATTCATCATATCTTGAAAGGTATCCAATATATTTCCATGTTCACGAAGAGACATCGTTAAAACTGCTAATGTAATTGAATGTAGTTTATCCAGGTGCCATCAGTTCCGTCTTGTTGATTTACATACAATATATGGCGTTGTCTTATAAGCATGGATAAGTCTTTTCTGATTTGATGGGCTGAATTTAAATACTTGCGCCATACACTGTCGACTTATGGCGCTCTTGGTCCATCATAGAAACCACCTTTGGCGTCCTTGGCATCAATTAAAAAGAACAATTTGGTACAAGCACAAGACACTTGCCTAGACACGTGCACAGGACGATTTGCATTGAGAAATAACTAGATTTTTTGAATTGCTTTAATACCCAAAATCTCGAACTCTGTCCTCTGGTCTAATTATAATATTGTACTACACAACGTCATAGAAAATATAACCGGATACACTTATTTAATTCCTGGTTACAAGAAAACAAAGCCCTCATTACTTAGTATTAAATGAGCTTCCTTTACCTTCTGTGTATATTTCTGCAAATCTCGAATCTGTCAAAATGTTAGTTGTGATTATATTTCTTGGGATTTTATAGACCTACATGTATTCTCTCCATCGCAATATTCCTCTTTTATACTGTTCTGGTGGATGGCAACGTTCCTCTTCTGACACAATTGTTTTGACAAATTGTATCTTAGCAAATCCATTGTTATTTTTGTATAGTCAATCATTGTGTTTTTTGGGGCAAGTCAGTCAAGGGATCGGTCTACTACAGAAGAGGCTTATTTCTAAGACACTGGGGGCTAATTAAGGTAAATGGTTAATATATCCAATCCGTGTATTAGTATGAACCTTCAAAATTTAAACTTTATCTCAATTCAACTCTCAATTATAATTTCTCAGCGGTATAATGTTTAATCGTGTGTTGGACAGTGATAAGGATCTAATAATAACGATATTGTCTTTAACAGTAGGACACTCGAAGTGTTCAACTGGGGAAGTAAAAAATGAACAAAATGGTAATGTAGTCAAATAGTGTAGCCCAAAATTGCTACACAACACCACTCGGCGTTGAATTGGTAATGTTTTCAACATATCAATTAAATAAGGTTACCATTAAGTTTTCTGTAGCTCTTTATGTGTATGCTCTGTACATAAAACTTGTTAGTGCTTTGTACAAGGTTTTTATTATCAATAACGAATAACTTTTATGACAAACTATTTACCACACATGCTTATAAAAAGGGATGAATAAATTGAAATCATTTAACTGTAAACAATAGATGAGTAAAAAGCCTATATCACGTTAACCGATTTCCGCATAAAATGTTATAAATATTCACACTATCAATATCAATATCTTCATTTAACTGCAGTAAAGTTGGTTATCAATATGTATACATAAATCGATACCTCTAAATGCATATTTAAAACACAATTGGTCTGGTAAGAAGCCCTACGGAACATTTAAACATAAGTATCATAAAAATCAAGACTATATCTGCATTGTTTGTTAACATCGACATATTCTGGATATTGATTCTAAAACCATGGAAGCCATATTAAATCAATTAAGACATTTTATATTTTAACATTTCGGGCATAGTTAATGTGACCATGATTATCATAGATTTATGAACCAATCTACAAAATCGATTTAAAATCAAGCCATGAACAAAATAAGATTAATATCTTAAATGAATTTCTCACCAGCAAATAAATGTAGTGCGCGTAATAAGTAACAAAATGTTAGACTGAGGTTTTGATTGAGTCTGTTAGTGGAAACGAAAGTCCAACAAAGGACTGTGATTAGGTCTTAGCCAGGGTTTAACCTACTGATTGGGTGTGTGGTACCCTGTCAACCTTCAGACAAACATTACATCAACCAATTGGACTGGGAACACTCGTACATGTTTCTATACATATGATGGACTTTAAGATCGTTCTACTCGTCTCGTTTAGACAATGAACAGTACCACTGACACCTATTTGTCTGAGACAACTCTTAATATCTACAATAGAAACATTTGTACCGAACCTGCGCATGAGTTCTAACGGTTAATCTCAGATCTATTCTGATATCCAATTACTGGCTTGACTATGTTTAGAAAGTACAAATAGGAAAAGAAAAGCAAGAGCATAGAATCTCTTATATGGCCACAGATAAGAATTCTTACTTTATTAGGTCACAAATCAAATTACCCTCACTGGTTTATTCCAGCAACATCAAAGGCTCTTTCCCGCAATGAAGAATTTGCTAGCAAGACACGTGTCATTCTAAAACGGAACCTAATTACCTCTTCTCATTCTTAAGTTCGACAGAGAATCATAGCTAGATAAACCAGGCGAACACAATATATATTAATCAGTTCTCAATTACAATGACGATAAAATTGGAATTTATGTATGTTAAGAAATATAACATGATCGAAATACAGCTTGGGATCAATGACAGTATATGTACTCTGTTAACATAAATGACGTTTCATTACTTACAACGTTAAATCCAATATTCATTACTGGCTCTGTGTTTCTTTGCTAACAATAAATAATGTTAATAGATTTGTGACCATAGCAATTAGTACATAATACAATTAGAAATAATAGGTGTAAAGCACTAATTATAAGATTTTTTCAAATATTTATTATATGTTTTTTTTTTTAAATTACTGTAGAAACTGTTGCAGAAGTTAGCCTGTATAGACACAAGTATGGTATAAGAGTAAAAATACAATCACAATCAAAAGGGTGGAAGTATCAACATAATGAGCAGCATACATCCAAAAAGGGGTAAAATGTAAGGCTTAGTAAGATTGTTTTAAATAATGCGAACTGATCGCTTTACTTGAAAGATATATAATTTGTAGATGATTGCTCGGCTGAGTTTTGTTAAAACAGGGTTTTAACTTAAGCATAATATCATCATCAATGACTTAGTCCTTTACTTTGTCTTTGTTTAACTTAAATCGCTTCTCTGTGATTCTTTGTTAAATCTTGCCAAGATAATTTGTTCAATTCATTTCTACATCATCGGAACCGTTCTATCGGCCATCGAGGTTTGGTAATCAAAGGGCGAAAAACAATAGCGAACATCAAAGGAAGAATCCCATACTGCCCGTAGCAGGCTGACTTAAGGAATGCAGGCAAATGTATTTGGCCTATCGACAACCTTAAGGTAACCGACCATTCCTCAGCGCCTTTCCAATGTCCTATTCTTAGAGTTTAATTGATTTGCTTTTAAACAAGTTTCTTTGGCAAACTAATGTTGTCCGCACATCATTAATTCGGTAATTACAAAACGATCCGTTTGTATGTTGGTGCAACTAAAACGTTCAACTTTTAGATCAAAATAAAAAATTAGACTAATATACACTCTTCAAAAAAAGAAACGCAAAATGAAATTCAAACATGATACTTACAATTTTGTACACATATGTTAACTCAAACAGTTTTGTAGGGTTGC
>JAVFBZ010039658.1:0-28410 GCA_032466195.1 Katharina tunicata
ACTCTTTTAGACATTTATGGGGTTCCTCTGATTGTACACAAGGTAAAAGAGGATAGTTTTGCTGAAGCTGAGCTGGGTTATAGTGAAAAATTTATTGAGTTCATTGCTTATTAGTTTTGATTCATTTAATTTTTCATGAGTATTTGTTTGAGAAGAGGTTTGTTTGTTAGTTTGTCCGTTTCAGGTTTTATGAAGTACAAGTACAGTCTGCCCTATATTGATATTTTTTATATAGCATGATGATTATTCATCAGTTTTAATTAGTTGATATCCCTGTGCCAGTGTAATTACGCTTTACAAAAATGTATACTTTATAAATGTTGAGAAAGAGAAATAGCCTTGTTGAAAATGGGCATACATGTACCTTTGTAACTGCGATATAAAAAATATCAATATAGGGCAGACTGTACTTGTACTTCATAAAACCTGAAACGGACAAACTAACAAACAAACCTCTTCTCCCTTATACAGTGTATGTCCCCTACACGACTCTAACCACATAGTTCAAAGCTACATATTATCCCTTCACTAGCATGCACCTGTTAAATACCTGATAGTATTGTGTGAGTTGTGACATGGAGGTGAGGGATTAATCCACTATACAATGCCATAAGAAGATTATCCTTTATTCAAAGTAATCCTCTTTTAATTAACTTAACCTGCCAGATATAAGGGGGGAAAGTGTCAAGTGTCACTGAGTGAGTCTATTGGACATGGCCCAAGCTACATTGGAATTTTGTACTCTGATTTCAGTTGACTTGAAAATATGTAGTGTTCTATGGGCAGTAAGAATTGGTATATGATTTCCGTTTGCCTGGCTGGTATTAAATGTAGCAAGTTACTGTACATGTATTGCCTATATGTCAGTTGGGTACATAGTGCTAGCCAGAGAGGTCTCTCGATTTCTTTGAGACAACCAATAATCTAACAGAAATGTCAAAATGAGACACCCTGAAATAGTGATTGGAGACACCCTGTTTTTGTGAAAATAGTGATTTGAGACACCGTTTTTGTGAAATTGTGATTTGAGACTCCCTGTTTTGTGCAAATAGTGATTTGAGACACCCTGTTTTTGTGAAATAGTTATTTGAGACGCCCTGTTTTTGTGAAAATAGTGATTTTAGACTCCTTGTTTTTGTGCAAATAGTGATTTGAGACACCCTGTTTTTGTGAAAATTGTGATTTGAGACACCATGTTTTTGTAAAAAAAGTGATTTGAGACTCCTTCTTTCTGTGCAAATAGTGATTTGAGACACCTTGTTTTTGTGAAAATTGTGATTTGAGACACCCTGTTTTTGTGAAAATTGTGAGTTGAGACACCTTGTTTTTGTGAAAATTGTGATTTGAGACACCATGTTTTTATGAAAATTGTGATTTGAGACACCATGTTTTTGTGAAAATAGTGATTTGAGACACCTGTTTTTGTGAAAATTGTGATTTGAGACACCCTGTTTTTGTGAAAATAATGAGTTGAGACACCCTGTTTTTGTCAAAACAGTGATTTGTGACACCCTGTTTTTGTGAAAATAGTGATTTGAGACACCGGTTTTTTGGTTTCTGAATTCTGGATTCTGTGCAGGTATTTTAAGGATGAACAAGACACATGTACATGTAGATTGGTTGGCTGGTATTTTCGATGAAAACTCTTCAAATGGGCAAGTATGGCAGCCGCTTCGGTGGCAGGTGTTCAGTTAAATGAAGCATTGTTGTTAAAAACAAATTATGCTTTGTGAATTTTAATTTGGGCAAGCCAGTATTTATACAGATCATTTTTTATAACCTTCTGAACTTATTAGGGGCCGCGCTGTGGCTCCGTCGTTGAGCGTTGGACTATAATGTAGTCACTCAATATAATTCTCTGTCCCCGGAATACTGTAGGTTCGACCCCTAGAATTAAGAATTGTCTTGAAAGGGCTACATGTACATGTACATGTACATGTCTTTTTTTCACCGTATATTTTATAATAGTATATTGTTCATTGTTTTTTGGGGGTTTTTCAGGAACACAAGCTGGCTTAGTTTAAGTCGATGGTTTCAATGGAAACCCACATCATCAAGTCACCTAGCACAAACGGAGGATAAAATATTAAAATGTAAGTACTTGCAGTTAGCAACAATTTAAAGCTAAAATTGTATTTTTGTACTAAATGATGCTAGACTGCTAGTGTTGGTAAAATATTAATATGTTTTCTGGTTTATACATTTAAAGGGCCGTGCCATTGCTCGTCTGGTTGAACGTTTGACTGCTGAGTCCCCTTCACTGTATCCAATATACCCTAAATCTTTAACAAATTCCACCACTAAGCGCACAAACTTTAAGTAATTTATTTAATGTTGAAGCGTGAATTTGGAATTAAAACTGACATTTTCTGTAAATTTAAAGTCTGAACTTCATAAAAATTTCAAAATTGCATGTCTACACTTATTACCCTTTACATAAGATGTAGTTTTGTAGGTTGTAAAGGGGGTCGAATTTATCGAGCATTTACGGTAGTTATACATGTACTTTCGAATTGCCCTGTCAACCTACATGTAACATGTATGTATGTTGTGGAAGGTTTCTGGTGGCTGTGAAAATTGTGGAGGTGGTTTTAGTGAGGTTTCTTCAAGGTTTTCTGCCAGACAATGTACATGTACAAGGGCAAAGCTCATTTGAGTGAAATATGTTTGACTTGACTGAGTATGAAGTTAAACATAAATCAAATAAATAAATTAATAATAAATATGCATTTCAAATGTTGAGAATGGTTTCTTTTGGTGTCTAATTGTATGTTTTTGAAAAAAAATGGTAATTCTTCATGCTGCTAAGGCTATGAAATCTAAAATAAAGAACATATATGAGGGTTACTGACAGGTACCTGTATTGAGTGGAAATACCTGTACAGGCGTATAACATACATGACATACATGTAGGTATAGACACATACATGTACATGTACAGCCTGACTGTTTCTCGATACACAGCATATATTTAACTCATGTTACCTGGAGAAATGTTTTTCAAAAAAGGGTTTGAAATATTTTGTGTCGTTCAGAAGGCTGAGTTCCTTGAGGGAATTGAACCCACTACCTGCCGAGTCGCCAGCAGTAAATGCTGGCCACCCAAATTCCTCCACTACATGTTCTAGGCCTGCAAAATTTCTGAACTAGAAAGGTTCACTATCAGAGAGTGTTATCCCAAAATAATGATGTTTGATTTGAAAGCTGTGTCTCTCCAGTAATATTTTTGAAAATTAAGCCACAGATCTGGGTTATAACCTATGTCACAAAGTGGTTGGTGTTAAGAACATCATTATTTAAGTCCTGTTCAAATTTGTATGTTTTGTTGCATTTCTAGGTTTAAAGACTACCATTGATGCCAAATATGTGCCAATTGCTGGCGGACAGAGAAGACTATGGACTATCATAGCAAATAGAAACAAAGAAGACAACATACCTCTTGTCCTGGTGCATGGTATGGGAGGTGGGGTCGGATTATGGGCCCAAAATATTGACTCTATTGCTTCAAACAGGCCAGTCTACGCTTTCGATCTGTTGGGATTTGGACGCAGCTCGCGGCCAAAGTTCAGTTCCGATCCGTCAGTGGTTGAAACAGAATTTGTTGACTCTATTGAGCAATGGCGCAAACAGATGCAGCTAGAAAAGTTTGTGTTGATGGGGCACAGTCTAGGTGGCTTCATAGCCAGCTCCTACAGTTTACGGTACCCTGATCGCGTAAAACATCTGGTCTTAGTGGATCCATGGGGCTTTCAGGAGCATCCGCAAGACAATGAAAGCACACGTACGATACCTGTTTGGATAAGGATTATTGCCTCCATGCTAAAACCGTTTAATCCTCTCGCTGGACTTCGAGCTGCTGGACCTTGGGGTTAGTTTTTCTGCTATTTTATTTTCATGACTTTTTTTTAAACTTTGGCCCTCTGGCTAAGTGCAGTATGTTTTCAGATTATATTCATGCTGTCATTCTTAGCACTGGAGGAACATTATCTTTCTAACAACAAAAACACAATAGTACACATTTTATGGTTATGTTAAGAGTGGCTGTCTACTGTTGGAATACAGCTGCTTCATCGAAGTGAAATACCCTTGCACAGCTTTAATCATCAATCAGTCAATCAATCAATCACACAATCAATCAATCAATCAAGCCGATTTGTTATAGTGTTTTGTTATTTGTCCTGTCGTCGTCCTGTTTGTTTGCAAGTTTGTTTCCTGCACTCATTGGGCTGGAACACCCCCAAGCCAAAAACCAAGCAAAATTTTAAATGCAAGAAACCAATCTGTTTTTTCTTTCTTGAGTAGAAAGGAATGTTGAGGGGAGGGGGATGGACTTCTTAAGGTTTTCAAGCCTATTGTTGTGGCATCTTGTTTGTTTGTCTTGTAAATGTATTGTCGTGTCTTCTGTGTTGCCAGCGTCCTTAAGGGCAGTTTACTTTACTGATTCTTCATGCCATCATATGAGTGAAATAACATTAAGTACGGCTTAAAACCCCAATCAAATTGACAAAAAACATTGTTGTTCAACTTCTACAGGTAGTATTGAAAAATCCTTGTGCATAAACATAAATACATATATGTTCTAACCAGGTGGGCATAGTTTACGGTGTGTATGCATAACAGATTCAAGTATATTGTTAATTAAATTGTTTGAGCGGCATTTAGAAGTTGAAATAATAGAAGACATAACTTTATGGATTCCAACTTCTTTATTGAAGCAAAGCGACCGTTATCAAGCGAAATGAAATCCATTTTAAAACATTACATGTAGTCTCAGGACAGAGACCGAAACGTCGATTTGCTTCAATAAAGAAGTTGGAATCCATAAAGTTATGTTTTCTATATTAATGGTTATACTACTTTGTGTACATATGTAGACAGTGGAACTCAGTTGGTTGAGCACTGGACTGCTGAGTCCCATTCGCTGGACTAAAGGTTTGAATCGTCCTCTTGTCAACCTTAGGAACATGTGTGTAAGCGTAAATTTTGCAGAGGATTGGGGTTGTTTCCAAAAGTTTCTTTCAGGTTTCCACCATACACCAGATATGTATAGCTTTCATGTGTATTAAGTGAAATACCCTCGAGTATGTCAATCAAGTAAATCAATGAATAAATAGAGGTAGTGGCTGGTTGGAACTCTTGGAGTAAAATGTAAAGGACTTCAGGAAGCTAGATGGTTCCAGGAACCTTGAGTGTGGCTCCTTTCACCGATTTGGCTGCTTCTCCCTAATTAAGTGAAATGACCACAAGTATGCTTAACGCCCAAATCACACTCCTACAAGGTCATATTGTCATGATTTTATTTAACATGTTTTACTTTTTGTTTTAGGCCCAGGGTTAGTGAAGAGATTTCGACCAGACTTTCGGAGAATTTTTGCAAACCTTTTCGATGATGACACCATATTTGATTACATCTACCACTGCAATGCACAAACACCAGCAAGGTATGGTACCGTCTATGTTCACTTAAAAAAATACTTGTATCGCTCTTTTCACATCGTTTACAACCATCATTTTAAGGTGCCCAATAGTGTTGGATTTGGAGCAGTTTTGTTTTACATTAAAATATATATTTTAAAATAATTTTACTGTTGTGAAAGCACTAGCCAGTATATGTAGCCTTGCAGCTCCATGAAATATTTTTTAAATACCAACTGCCCTCGTGGGTGGATGGCTGGGAGCCGCCTGTGCCCTTGTGCTCTCTGAGCTAAGGGTCACAGGATGCTGATTAGTTGTGGTGTCCTGTTTTGTTGATGTTATGTAAATGTTTTGTCCTGTCTTGCGTGTTGCTAGCTTCGTTTAGGGTGGTTTCCTTCACTGATTGGGCTGGCACGCCGTCATATAAGTGAAATAACCTTGAGAAAGGCGTAAAACCCCAATCAAACAAACAAACAAGCAACTGCCTTCAGACATAACATTAATTTTACCAACACTGGAAAATATTTCACATTCTATGGTCCTGTTAGTGTGGCTATTTATTGTTGACGTACACCGCTGTCCTATAAATGAAGCACACTTGGGCATGGTGTTTCGCACCAATCAACTATATAATCTATTAATTATAATACCAATTGACTTAACACATATAAAGTTAATGATGATACTATGCAACCATTGAGGCCCCCACCCCAAAATAAAGCAGTTTCAAGAAAAAATCTGTGTCACTTGAATTTTAAAAACTTAATTGCTACAATAACTGACATTCTAATTCTGCATATAGCCACATTACAATACAAAAGTTTACACATTAATTTTTTTACTGATTATTTTTTCAAGTGGTGAATCTGCTTTTAAGAGCTTAACAGTGTCGTTTGGCTGGGCAAAGAATCCTATGATGCGTCGTATTGCCGACCTTCATGAAGATATTCCCATCACAATGTTATATGGGTCAAGGTCATGGATCGATAGCGCCTCAGGTTACCAGGTTAAATATCTTAGAGATCAGAGCTACGTAGATGTCCAGGTAAGAATGCTAGGACGCGGGTAGTTAAGCGGGAGCTTCCTGTGGCCTGATTCTGGGCTAAGGGGCATCAGGAAGCCGATTTGTTGTGGTGTCCTGTTTTGAGTCCTGTCCTTGTCATTGGGCTTTATCTGCTCCCAGTGTCATTGTGGGTGGCTTCCTTCTCCTACTCGGACGGCACGGCTTTATATGAGTAACATACCTTGAGTATGGCGGAAGACCCCAATCAAATAAATAAATAAATCCTTTATATGGGGATAGAAATCCTCGGCTTGAAATTTTATAATTGAAACATGACTGTTGAAAGTCAGCACATTCCAGAACACGTTATACTGATTTTGATAATCTGAAATAAATGATGTGATATCAACACTTTCTATTTTTTTTTCTTTTGCACACAATTGGGGGAGCAAAAATCTTATATATATATTGTTAATCTTCTGTTCAGACAAAACTTCATGTGATAAAATATTAATTGTTTCTTAATCCACAAAGTTAAAACACAGAAAAGAATAATAAGGCTGAAGAACTTGAGATTGTCATGGTATATCAAAAACTCAATTTCATTTTCAATAGAATTATCTTCCTTGGTTTTCTTGTGGAAACAAATGCATGGGGACGGATTGACTGACACGAAATAAGAGAAAGCCTGAACAAGGAAGTAGATAATATATTACGGCTGTATATATTGAACTGATGATAGCATAATAAAGCCGAAATATATTTTCTATACCAACATGAATTCCTTGTTTGTACTTTCTCTTATTTCCAAGGCTTACAGATTGTATGAAACTGAAGTTTTAATCTCCTGTTAAGGCAGAACACTCCTCAATTTGTCAACTCAGTGATTCATACAGTCTTTTGACTTATTGGCTTTTTAACTTCTTAATGCCACTAAAAGATGTTTAATTTTCTGATTTCAGATTGTGAAATCTGCTGGCCATCATGTTTACGCCGACAAACCTCAGAGTTTTAATAACGCCCTAAATAAAGTTTGTAAATCTGTAGATCAGAAAATCCTTAAGCAAAATGAAGTAGAATATGAAGCCATGGACAATACAGTAGGGCCTTCACCAACCAGTGAGCAGCAAGAGGGAGCCAAGTTATGATTGTCTCCCTTCACTTCAGACAACTGAAGGGATGGGTTATGTCCCTTGGTAAGGTTTTTTTGAAAGATACAACCATTCACCTCATTGATCCATTGAACAGCTTGCTTTAGTAAAGGAATAAAGACTCCCAGAAATGACACATCAATATTTCCACTTTAATTAAGATTTTAGTTCATTTTCTTATTTTTCCCTTAATTTAAGTCGAACTTTTGAAATGCACCTTTTCGGAATTTCTTTATTATGAAAACCATTCACCTCGTCTCAGATATGAACCAGGCACGGTGAATAGATTTAGAACAAACGGAAGCTAGCTTTAATAACTGCTGACCATCAATGATGATACAGCTAGTTGTTGGAAGTTATACTGAATATACATATAAGAATATGCTTTGGTGCCAGTTTCACAGTTTACCCCATAAGCCAGTGTGATAACCCATTAACATGTATTCATTTGAATTCATTTTTTCACTCAAAAAGATGGTTCTTTTTTCGGTCTTTTGAAAAGTAAAGTTGAATCACCTCTAAGAAGCTCCCCTGTAGGCTTTATTTTTATTGTCGAGAACCCGGACAATGCTGCTGCAATACATCAACATAAAATTGTGTAAAATTTTACATATATGAAATTTATTTAAACCTGTGTCTGTAAATGTTAATATGATGTTGAGTTGGCTGTTGTGAAAACCCTTAATGTGCCTTGTTGTAGTCAGTGATCAATTGTACCTTTTGCTTGTAAAAAATATGAGGTATACATTTTCATATATGTACATGTCATCAAAGAAACTTTAATTGAGAGGTTAAGCACTACAAGAAAAAATAAGTTATGTTGTTTTTGAGTTTGAATATTAAGTATGATTTAGTCTGCAATATTTTCTGTAGAATTGTTTTTCTTGAAGCACCATTTTAAGTATATACATGTTTGTAGTGTAAGTTTACGCATATCAATTATACATGCTATAACAGCACAACACTTTGTAAATGTCACAAGTGGTGAACAGATTCCCAGGGTAACTGTTTCCGTTTTACAAACCGGCCCTCTTGTCTAAGGGCAGTTTGTTTCCAGATTATATTCCTGCTGTCATACTTAACACTGGAGGAACATCATCTTTCTAACAGCAAAAACACTAAAGTGAAGACACATTTTATAGTTGTGTTAAGATTCGCTGTCTGCTGTTGGAATACAGCGCCATCATACAAGTGAAATACCATTGAGCACGGCGTTAAACACCAATCGATCAATCAATGAAGCAATTTTGCAAACCAAAAAGCATAAGTTTTGAGATTTACATGTTTTGCAGAAATTTTCTGTATTTAATACTAATTGTGTGTAATTGAACATCTTTTTGTTTCGTAATTTGTTTCTTTTTTCTCTTTCTTGTAAAACTTTGCTCAATTCAAGTTTTAGCTTGTGTGCATATTATTGTTGTTGTACTTATACGACTGATAAATCATAATTTGTCTCCGGTGACATTGATTTCAATATATTTTTTTTTTATCACTTTTATATTTTGCCTGATTCTTACCATATACCATTGTAATCCATTTATTTTTGTGTTTCTTCAATACATAAACATTTATTGCAACTTTTTTGTAATCCTGTAATAAAAGAAAAGTTGGATTACCTCGTTTGTTTTTCTGTAAGCCTCAATTCATTCTTGAAACAGTTGTTTAATCTTAACTTATTCTTTGATTAATTAACCAGCATTAAGTTATGTATCTAATAACAGCTTGTGTACCCTCAACAAATGTGTCCTCGTTATCACTTAACAAACTGTTCTGTTAAGACTAACAAATATAGAGATAACAAAAACATGACAACAGACATGGATTTTCAATTTCTTGGTATATTGGTAAGCGATGTTTCGGCCTAGATGCTACATGTAAGACCGTTTTCAAGCACCTAGGCCGATAAACAATGAGATAATCTTGTATATAAAAAATTAAATCTTTCTTAAACTTTTATTTTTGTGTCCAGTTATATGTGACATAGAATTGACAAATCAGATTGCAAACAATTACTCTCAGGGGTAATAAAAGATAATATTACACTAACATTTGCTAAGAATATTTTGTCTGTTAAATGAATTGTAAATAAGATGTCAAGTGAAGTTTGTGAAACTTTTTGTTTGTTTACAATGTTGTACTAGATCTGAGGGAAAGTTTCAAATTATCATATTTAAGAAATTCACAAAGTAGGGTTTTGTGAATAAGAGATGGCCCCTACTGATTGTGTAATGATTAAGAGTTGAACTGATGATTAATCTCGGTGAATTATGTTTGATTATATTGTTGATTTATTCTTTTTGCTAATTCAAAGATATAAAAGTTTTATAATGTGATGTGTGTTTATATGAAAAATTGTACATATTCGAAGGATTTTTTTGATTAAAGTTTCTTCAAACGCCCACAAATTATTTGTTTTGTTGATACTGGGGCTTTGCCAGTGTTTAGTTTACAGTTTTTAGTCAGGAATTATTTTACTCTGCATTGAAAATGGATCACTTGGGATTAAGTAAGTATAAATCACTGTTGTGATAAACTTACATTGAGTGCCCGTTTTTAAATATGGTTGGACTGCAGAGTTCACTTCACAGCACTCGCTATAGGTTTTAATCGTTCATATACCCTAAATGCTCAACAAATTTGACGCCTTTACCACTTAACAAACTACATGTAATGCAAAGATTTAGAAGTGGAGAAAAAACAATCTTTAATTTTTTTTTAAGTTCAGACCAGGCTACAGGAAAATATAAGTTTTAGTTCCAAATTCCCATTGATAAATTCAATAAATTACTTAAAATTTATGCCCTTAAGGTAGAATTTGTTGAGGATTTAGAGTAAGTGAAATACCCTTGAGTCAGTCACAATTCTTTTACAAACTTGTATCGATAAGTTACGAAATTGAAAATAAAGCGGTGTGACAAATTGGAAAAGATCAAACAAACTTATGCTATAAACACAAATAGTTGTGCTCAGGGGTTGTATTACAGGAACATTTATTATTATCATTGAGCTTTCATTTCTTACGCGTCCTGGCAAGGGGTTGGCTGGGAGCCCCCTTTGCCCTGTTACACTATAAGCTTAGGGGCATCAGGAAGCCAATTTGTTGTGGCACCCAGTTTTTGTCCTGCAACTGTATTGTTGTGTGCTGCCAGGATGGTAAGGGTGGTTTCCGATACCCACTGGGCTGGCACAACGTCATCTGAGTGAAATAACCTTAAGTATGGCACAAGAGGGAGGTTTATTCCAACAGAAGGCAGCTATTGAAGAGCCAAATAATGTAAAGGCCCTTCAAGTATTAGGCTATATTGATAGATGATGTTCCTCCAGTGCCAAGTAGGATTAATGTCAATCTTTATAAATCCGATCTTGATAACAAATCACCACAGGTTTACCCCGGTTGGATGAGCGTAGGCTTGAAGCATACTGCCCTAAGCCATTTGTATAAAACGGTCCATTGATTCACTTTGGTGACAGACCTTGTATGTAATGATGAGGCATTTTGAATATAGCTGTGAACGTCATAGAGAGGCTGCTGAAGCTTGACCTGATTAATCGACCTGTGAAAACATTTAAACTCGTTCACGTGACTTGATTCTCTTTTTGCATTGGTCATTTCGGCCTATTGTTATGCGAAATAGTTCTATTTTATTTCTTCATTTTCTTTGTTGTTACCTGCTCAATGTTGATTTTTATTGGCGCAAAATGCACTGGATGTTCTATATGATACGTTTATCTACATGCGATACAAGTATTGCCTGCAGCGGTAAATATACCGCTAATGGGCTAAAATGGCCTGTCATTACACTAAAGCCAATATCGGAGGTGACGGACGGAGCCAGAGATCGGTGAAGTTGAACTAGAATGTGCCCTAAGCAAGAGGACAAGTTGCAATATACATGTAGCTAGGTAAAGTTTTAAGAACTGGTTTTGGTAAGTTTGGGTGTATTACATCTACACAAGCTCATATAAATAAACCAGTAGGCCTATTGTTCACACAACAGTTAGTGTTTCTGTCTGTTTATATAATGTGTAAAGGTTAAAGGTATAGTACTTATGGCGTGAAACCCAAATAGGTGACAAACAGTGGTAATATCCAAGCTTTAATCAGGGTTCTACATGTATGTCTACTTAAGGCTGTTTCACTTATATGATCACGTGCCAGTTCAATTGTTGTACAAACCACTCACCTTCATTGGCAACTTAAACAAGGATGTCACAGGACTCCGCAAAAATTAGCTTCCTTAAGCCTCTAACTCAGAGAGCACCAGGGCACAAGAGGCAACCACCCAGCCACCCACTATGGGATCATGGAAGCACAAAGGGTAAATGGGATATCCGATTCAGCAATTAATGATTTACCAATTGTTTGGAACAATAAAAAATCTGAGGTTTTATAAAATAATATTTTGTGTAATTGCTACAGAAAATGCGTCATAGTTATGATTATGAAAGTAGATTAAAAATTATGAGCTAAGAAAAATACTTCATTTATACATAGGTCTTATTAGATTTCGTAACATAAATGTCACATCTGATCGGAAGAAAGATTAACAATTTAACCGCGGGAAATGGCATAGGCCTACTCGTCAAAGGCGCCCTGCTCAATTTGCTTGCTGTCTTGCCCATCAATGTGCTTAGTACATGGTGAGTATTACCTCCTGGTGATTACACAATTCAATCTGAACAAACGGGTGCTACATAGGTTGGTTTTGTTTGTTTGGTTGAGGTTTTATGCTGTACTTTAGGCCATTTCACTCATGTAGATGCATATAACGGCATGCCAGCCAAATGGGGGGGAAGGAATCCACCTTCAATAAGAGGGACAACACACAAAACACAGGACCTTAGCAGGATGCCCATAGGACCGTAACATGATACCCCAGGACCGTACCAGGATGCCCATAGGACAACACAACAAAACAGCTTCCCGATGCTCTTTAGCTTGAATACCAGTTTGTATTTTACAGTGTACACAAAAAGAAAACAGAACAATTCCTTATTCAAAATGTGTTTCTTAAAAATGGTATTACAGAAACCCCCAGATATTTCATATTAAAGTGTTTAATTTAAGGACATATCATTTATCAAAGTTGAAATGTTTTAATTATTTTTTGATGAATCAGAATCTGAGAAACATGTATACAGTTACAATACTTTATCATGAGCAAACAATGTGAACATCTTGTTTCAAACTTTCTTAAAATGACCTTTAAACGAAGCAGATATTTCAAACTAACACGCATGTGTATTTACATGTATTATTCATCGGAAACAACAAATTTTTCTAATTTTCATGAAATATTATCAGTTTAAATACTCAGATGATAACCGGTATAGTTGATATCTTGCCCAATACTGTCAAATATAAAAGTAAATTAACAATCTTTATTTATTACCGGTAATTACAGATTATGCCCAAGGAATTAATTATATACAAGATAAAACAATCCTTCATACATCCTTTTACACAACCATGTACATAATTTTACAGCAATATGTACAAAACACGAAACAGCCATTGAACACAACAATATTTAAAGGAATATTCAATACTTAGTAAAAATAAATCTGAAACTGTGCAGCTACATGTAAATTCCCCTTTCTTAACACAACATATACATGTATAAGATAAATACTCATGACAATCATTCTAACAACACTAAAAATAGATAAGGAAAGCAATTTACCATCAAGGTGGTAAGACAAATGCCTTTCAGTTTACTAAATTCAAAACAGGGGTGGGAAAAAAGGCAAAACTGAACCAAACTCACACTTTAACACTCTACAGGTTGTCACAAGAATATTGCTTAGGTCTTACAAAAATAGAATCAGGAAAAGTTATAGTGAGTAACTGGGTCTATTTCTGTGTGGTTTGTTCATCGGTTGATTGATTAATTGATGTTTAACGCCGTGCTCAAGGCCAATTTCACTTATATGACGACAATTGTATTCCAGCAGTAGACAGCGACGCTAACACAACCATAAAATGTGTAGCCATTTTAGTGTTTTTGCTGTTGGAAAGATAATGTTCCTCCAGAGCTAAGAATAACAGCATGAATATAATCTAGAAATATACCGAGGGCGTTTGCTCATTGGTTATTTTTACGTTCAACTTAAAGGCTCAAGGTTATTTAACTCATGATCAGATGGTGACAATCCATCGTGTGGAGTGAAACCTCCCCTTCACAAACATTGGCAAGTCAAGGACTATCACAGGACTGATACAGTAAGCCACAACAAATCATCTTCGTGAGGTTGAACATGCGCCAAAGTAGTTTTCGTTTTTAGCAACTGGGACACAGTGTGGCACCTTCACAACAAAAATAGTATTGTAATAATTCTATGTTATGTCACAATTGCCCATCTTCCCTCAAATTATAAATCACCATTTTCTTCAAAGCGGGTCAAATTTCTTCCTCTTACCACCTGTTGTGCTATTTTGATTGCTTAAGTACGATTTTCTTCATGAACACATCTTCTTTTACCCTTGCAAAAGAACTCTAACAGTGTTTTCATCAAAAGGACGAAGATAGATAGCAAGAAAGAGAGCAAAAACTTCCAGATATCAGACTTTCTGATTTTTAGCTTAGCTGTATCTCTACTTTAGCAGATTTCTACAGTTTTCACCACAAGGATTTCAATGTACCTGACCTTGCTAGAAATTTTAAAACAATTCCATAGACTTGCTCTAGATAGCTTACTCCATATATACAATAGGCAAGATGAGATTGACAGGTTGTGTATCACAATGTTCACTTTTACAAAATACACATAAAATACAAGTGTACAAAAGAAAGCTTCTATATACAGCAGGGACCAGATTGATTTGTTTATTTCATTGGTGTATAACGTGATTTGTTTATTTCATTGGTGTATAACGTCATACTCAAGGGTACACCTATAGGAAGATTTTGCATTGCCGGTGTATGGTGGAAAACTGGGAAGAAACCTCGTTAAAACCACCACGCGAGCTACGCAGCCACCGGAGAACTTCCCTTTTATACCCAAGGTCCACAGGGGGGATCGAACCTATACCGGGTACAGTGAAGGGGGATCCACAACCACGGAGCCATGGCGCGGCCTGGGACCAAATTAATTGATTTGTGTATAAGGCCATTCTCAAGGATATTTTTGTTATCATGGCAGAGTATTCTAGCAGTAGGGAACTATTAATACTATAACAAAGCCATTACATGTGAAAAACTTTCAAGGGTCAGTTACGTTGGAAAAATACGGTTACGTTTCTTCAATGCCAAGTGTGACAGCATAAAAGTAAGCTCGAAACATACTGCCCTTAGCCAGGGAGCTTATTTACTTTGTCAAATATCAGTCTGCAAAAGTAAATCACACTAAGTAAAATAAAATCCACAACAAATTTAAAACAAACTGTTTAACGTAAACTGGACGTTTACTCGTTTTCTTTCAAAGAATGAGATGAATTCTACTGGCAAATGTGCAATGGTTTGATCATTTACGGACTAGATGTTGATAACTACAGTTACATGTAGATTAAGAGAAAATCATATGACACATTTATTATCCATCCAATATACTATTTACATTTGGAGCCAAATCTCATGGGTAATACATATTATACTGTTCAAACGTAAGGAATTTACTGTGTTTAATTATAATACAGGGATATGCAGTTATCTTTACTGTCAGGATTGTCCCCCTTGGGCACCGCTAGGGGGCGTTCCTTCATGACTTCCTCCACCACCAGATGGCTCTGTATCTGTTATTTTATCTATGGATGCCAATACTTCAGCTAAAAGTTTCAAGGAATCCACTCCAGTTAATAATTGCCTGAAACAAAACGAATGAAAATTAAAAAAATACTAAATAATCCAAATTATATATTCAATATTATCTTCTAAACTTTGATAAATATACTAAAAAAGATTTTAGTTATTTTATGTTGCTGAGTTAGAAGTATAAAAAATTTTGACAAGATGTTAACTAATATAGGGGTACTTAAAATTCTATAATTCATACTTGACTCCCAAGAAACTGGAGGTTGGCTCCCTCGAGCTTCCTTGTGCTCTTGAACTCTTTTAGTTAATGGGAATAAGATAGCAAATGGATTATGCAATGGCTCTCTTTATATTAGGATGGTGTGCTGTTATGAGTGAAATAACCCGAAGTAATAAAAAACACCAAACAAAGATATACCCTAATTCTTCAACCTTTTCACCCAATGAGATTTTTGCAACCATAAGACTTTCAGTCAGTCTATCTTGTTAAATCTCAGGCACAGAGGCTAATTAATAAGTTATACAGTAGACTATAATAATGAATTAATTATTTATAATTGGATTAAGCCCTTTCCCAAATTCGCTTGTGGTCTAATTTCATGTTTATACCTATTCGACTACACACACTCAGAAGGGGTGAAATGGTTGAAGAATTAGGGTAATAGTCTTCTATTTCTGTGACAGAATGAGTCCTTGCTAACCATATGTGGTTCAATTCTGCAATTTTGTTTGTTGGAGATTCCATGCCCTACTTTAGGTTATTTCACTTATATGATCCACTGATTGCTATACAGCTGGTACATGAAATCACCCTTGACATGACAGGCCATTTAAAAAAATACAGGGCAGAGAACAGGGCATTATAACAATGTTATTGTCTGATACATATTAGTTTATAGAGCACCAGGGCAATGGAATCTCTTGCAAAACACCATCTCAAATTTTGTAGCAACAAATGCTACAAAATTTAACCACATTTAAATATTTGCAAATAAATCATATGATATAGACAAGACTAAAATCTGGTTAGTTTGTTTAATTGATTTTTTAAATATTACTTCACTAATTTCAGGTTGTTTTAGTCATATGACAGCCTGCCAGCCCATTTGGTGAAGGAAACCACCCTAAAATGACACTGGCAACACACTATACACCACAGTACATTTACAGGGCGATAAACGGCACGGCACAACCAATCGGGTTCCTGATACCCCTTAGCTCATAGAGCACCCGGGCACAGAAAGCTCCCACCAACAACCCATGAAATCGGGTTGTAATGAAAAGCATTTCTTTTAGGTTGAAGTGAACAGCACATTGCTGTAATAAAATGAATCCTTTGATGTCCAATTTTCAAATCTAATCTGATCATGCAAAAAGCGCTTATCCTTTTAACAACCAGAAGAATCTTATAAGCAGGGGCCGGTTCCTCAAAGCTGTGTTAGCCTAACAGTAAGTTAGATGACGTTGTGTCTTGAACAAAATGATGTAACACCATTATAGAAATTCATTGCAACGAACCGTGATCTAACTGTCCGTTGTTTACAGAGTTTCCAACAACGGACCCCTAGACATTATGGTAATGTACTTACCCTAAATGCTCAACAAATTCGACACCCTTTACAACTTATAAAACTACATTTTATGCAAAGGGTAAGAAGTGTAGACATGCAATTTTGAAATTTTTATGAAGTTCAGACTTTAAGTCACCAGAAAATGTAAGTTTTAGTTCCAAATTCAAACTTTAACATTCAATAAATTACTTAAAGTTTGTGTCCTTAGAGGTAGAATTTGTTGAGGATTTAGGGTATGTCAAGAAAAAAAAGTATCTTACTTTAAATTTTGTTCAGCAGTTTTGGCTGCAGAAGTCAGTTGTTCTGAAGCGTATTTTGTTCTCTCTCTAATATTATTAATTATCTGGTCTCCAGGCTCCGAGTGGTTATCTCCCTTAGATACTTTTAATTGAGTCTCCAACGATTTGACGTCTTGTTTTAACTTTGACACGGTTGATTCTGCTAGAACAGCTCGTTGCTAAAAATAAGTAAAAGAAAAAATACATTTTTTTTTATATTCCCTAAATCAATCATTTAGGAATAGGCGATTAAAAAAAAGGGAGATAAACCTGTTACTCCTATAACTGGCAATGTAATCTATCTCACTGACTTACTATATACCTCAATTAAACAATGCAGCAGAATATCTCTGTTAATATTATGTTGACTGTATTCCTTGATACATACAATATAAGCCATTATAGCTTACCGTATGTCAATAAACATGTGAAAATTTTTTTTGTTAAATATCTCCACCGGGGGGACCCACTAATACACATGCAAGTATCTTAATGTAGTTTGGCTTCAACCACAAAGAAATCTTACTGTTGTTGTGACTAGATTGGCTTCGACTTGGTGGACCATTTTTTCCAGAGCAGCAGTATCTTCAGCCTCTCTCTTCTGTATTGTTTCTATCCTCTGATTGGCCTCTGCTAACCTGTAAGTTAAAACACCAGTAAATATAGGAAGACAAAAATTACCACTCATATTATATCCTGGACCAAACACTTAAATATTATATATGTTTATATATATCAAGATTTTATTTGTTATTGAGTCCATTATAGTTCCAGTGGTGCTCACATACGCACCCAAAATTTGAATTTTTCAACTAATTCTGTTTGCCTTGATTTTGACAAGATTTGACGTTTGTTAAAAAATAAGCGTTAAAATTAAACTTATTTATTTGGTACAAAGTTTGTAGGGACCAGGGTAAATCTAGCAGTTATTCAAATTTAACGGAAAGAGGGCTGGCAATATTTGCTCACAAAGACTTTGATCCAGCCGCGGTGAATGACCTTGTTTGTAACGAGCCAACATTTTGAAACTTTTAAGGGGTGTGGCTAACACGGTTGACTCAGAGTCACTTCGGTACATCAAAGTGTGTCTGAGATGTGACAGCAGATTGACACATTTCCAATAACAATTTCTGGCAGAATTTTCAGGTTTTATGTAGTTTTTAAACTACCTTTACATTCAAATCTGGGGGTAAAATAATTTACTTTTTGACAAAACTATCTTTAATTCATGTGATTCTGTGAAAACCCAAAATACACAATTTTTGGATCAAATCTATATACAAAAAAAAATTAAATTTTTAGTCTTTTTAAATGGTTAATTTATAGTTTTAATAAATGGTTTGCGAAAAAAAATGATACTATTACTAAGCAGAACTGACAAATTTGTAGTTGCCTTCATTCTAGCTTCAGCTGCAGAGACAACAAAAATCTGACTATTTCAAATGTGCAAATCCTTAGTTTGATTGGGGTATTACGCCATACTTATGGTTATTTCCATCATCTGATGGCATGTCAGCCCACTGGGGATGGAAACCACTCTAATGACACTGGCAACATGCAGGGCATCACAGGACATTAACAGGACACTACAGTAAATCAGCTTCCTGGTGCCCTTTAACTCCAGGGCTCGGGAAGCTCCAACCAACCACCAGCTGTACCAACCATGTATTCTATTGGTTAATTTACCTGGCAGTCTGGTCTTCTAACTGGCTCCTCAAACGGCGATTCTCTTCCCTAACCTGACAAAGAGAACAAACCCATCATAAACAAGGACAATTCTAACATTAATAAACATAACTTGAGATATGAAATACTATAATATAATAAAACTTCCTAGTCAAATATTTAACCCATTACGGTAAACAAAATAAGGTTTGGTTGATGGTTCATTTAATTGGGCTTTTACCCCTCACTTAGATTATTTCACTCATATGATGGCATGCCAGCCAAATGGGTGAAGGAAACCACTGTCTGAGTCACTGGTAAAAAAAGAAGCAACACAGGACACTTGCAGGACGCCTTAGCACCAGGGCACAGGACGTTCCAAATAAGGTTCTAAAACATTAGCTGAACAGCCACAGTCACATAATAACAGAGATTGATTGACTGATTGGTTGGTGTTTAACGCCATACTCAAAGGTATTTCACTTATATGACGACGGTGTATTCTAACAGTAGACGCGACTCTAACACAAGTTACACAACCCAAAAAAACAGCATTTCAATCATAATCAGTCCAACTACACATTTAGGAAATGTCAAACTTACCCTCCTTAGCTCAAGTTCTAAATCACCATTAACTTCAAAGGCGGCCACGTTTCTTCCACCTGAAACCTGTACAGTTACCCCTGGGTAACCAGCCCGGGATGAATTTGAAGCACTGTCAGTATTTCCTATTGCACCGTCAGACAAGAAATCTGGAAGACTGGACGCTAATTGCGGACCTTCATCAGTGTCACTTATATCCTCATCTGAAACACTTTCAGCAATTCTGTGATCCAAGTCGTGATCAAAAGCATTTATATCCGGGGGTTGTCCGTGTGCACAGCCGTTTGACAAATGTAAGTCTAAGTGAGGATCTGAGCTATTGCTATCTAAAGTTCTGTTTCCCAAGACTTCTAAATCGTCAGAAAAACCATCTATACTTTGACTACAATTCTGGCGATTGTGTTTATCTGGTGATGTGTCCAGAGCAAAGTCTGGTAATTCTAAAGGGTCTCGTAACTGCA
This sequence comes from Katharina tunicata, assembly GCA_032466195.1. NCBI lineage: Eukaryota > Metazoa > Mollusca > Polyplacophora > Chitonida > Mopaliidae > Katharina > Katharina tunicata. The sequence continues at coordinate 19,899 of JAVFBZ010039658.1, forward strand.
GCCGCTCCTGCCCAGCCTCAGAAGTGTAATGATCTTGCACAAAATCAGGTAAGTCGCTGGCAAAGTCTGGTGCAGCCAAACCATTTCTACTGCGATTATTGTAATTCTTCGGTCTAGATCCATCGCCAGAACTTTTTAAAAACTTCTTAAAAGAAAACGGATTTTCATCACTTTTCTTTCCTTCTTTTCTTATGGCAACAGGCACACCTAGAATAATTCAAACAAGTGATACAGTGAGTTTATTTATTAATTTATCTGATTAGTGTCATAGTGTATAGACAATCAAGAAGAACATCCAGCGATCTCTGCAAACTCTGGAACTTTCCCTTATATACTTAAGGTCCATATTGGGATTCAAACTTTTCTGGATACATCGTTAAAGTGAGGATCATTCTAATACCCTCTGCATTGTTAGTAACGGTTATTGATGGTGAAGATGTATGACCTTGACCGTGGGATAAAGACTTCAAGGAATAGTTCTGATGTTTGGAACCCACCCTCGAGATATTACAAATCCATTGTGAATGTACAGAAAATGCTACAAACATGTAAATGCATATTAACACATTTAAGATGCAAGATCAGAGGCTTGTGATTTTGAGAAAAATATCACAACACCGTTTTATGTTAACTGTAATATTCAAGTTTCTCTGGGTATTTTTAGTTTTGTTTTACCCCATACTTTAAGGAGAAGACCAACAATTTACGCGGGGGAAGGGGATTAGACAACAATTTTCAGGCAAGTCTTGAGAAAATGTTGTAGTCTAATCCCATTCCCCTATAATGGCCCAAAACTTTTGAATCGAGGCAAACATGGCCGGTTGAACTTTCAGCTGACGAGGATCAAAAGCAACGTTCATCTCATTTGAGTGGCGAGGGAAGGCTGTACTTTAGTATACGGACCTGCATTTTTAGTAGCATTGTTTTCATCTTCATTTCAGCAGTTGTAATTACACAATGTTGTGATGATGCTTTGAACAGAGCTATTCGCCATTTCTCGGAGCAGGACCTGGTTGTGTAGCATTGCCAGGTCCAGTTTAGTAAATCTAAGTAACCTGTAATGCTATGCACTTATAAGGTCCAGTTTCAAAAGATTGTGAATAGCTGTGGAAGCACAACAGTTGAAATGAAGATTTTAAAATTTGTACTATACCATGCGCATGTGAATACCTAAGTAAAGCCTTCCTTGAAATTCCTTCGCCATTCAAACAAGATAAACGTCAATTTTTATCCTCGCCAGCCGACAGTTAAATTTTAACTCTGCCATATTTGCCTTGATTCAAATGTTGCAGATGCATTGTGGGAGATATTTGATCAATGCAAATATGGCGGAGTTAAAAATTGAACTGTCGGCTTGCGAGGATAAAAAGTGACGCACATATAATCTCCTTTGAATGGCAAAGGAAGGCTTTAGTATAAAATTTAGGCGTGCATGGTATAGTATCGTTGTTTTATATTCATTTCAAATGTCATACTTGGGAAATTCTGTGAGTATGCTTCCACCAGAGCTATTCGCATTTTTTGGAGCATGAGCTGTTGGCATAGCATTACCAGGTCCTGTTTACTGGGCTGATCTCAAACCTGCTTGTTGTTCAGTTTAAGAAAGTGAAATTGTAGAAAATCTGTAATATAAGGGATTTTTCGCACTTAATTGTTCTGTTTTAATTTTATTTTTGAAGGCTCAGAGAAACAATATTCCCGACTTCATTCTACATAAAGTAATTAACGAACAAAAATACAAGCTATGACATTTTGTTGTTGTTGTAAATCAAAGGGGGAAACTAACCCTCATCTTCGACAGCAAGAGCCGGTTTCTTTTTCTTCGTTGGTGTGGAAATATCCGGCAGAGCGAAACCGTCATCTTCATCATCGCCGTCTGTATCATCATCAGACGTCTTCACGGATGTTTTCTTCACAAACTTTTGAAAAGAAAACGGGTTATCTTCTTGATCACTTGATCCGCCTTCCGCCATCTTTCTGCTACAATAGGGAACAATCACTTTTTGCATCAAAAGTTATGTTAATTTTTTAAACCAATCATATTTTAGAATTATATTGGTATCAAGTTTGTTAGAAAACATGCTGATATTTTGGTCAGTGGTTTGAAGAAATATTGTTGTTTAGTGACACAAAACATTGTATGCATTGTATTACAAATAACAATTTGTCCCTACATTTGTCAGCGCTCTTCTTTACAAAAAGTTAAAAAGGTATTAAGTACTCTTCGCACAAAGAAACACCCACACATTCCCAGGCCAAGGAGAATGAACTCTCTGACAGCTGTCATTTATGTGTAAAATTTGGTCCGTGGTCTGGACAGGGTTCACGCTTTGCTAGACGTTTTGCATACGCCAGGCACATTCGTAACAAATATTGGTAAATTCTGTCTCGTGTTCTTTACTCGAGTCTATGACCGAGTTAATCGCAGCTTCTTGTTAACAATGAAACATTAGGCAATTACGTCATCATAATAATTTATTTATTTATTTATTATTTTCAACACACGTTTCTACTATTTAGAAACTAATTAGAAAATGACCGTATAATATTTCTTATTGAGATCCAGCGGTTCATTACTGGGTATCTATTTATCGGAATGCGATATACATTGCATTGTCTGTGAATCGCCAAAAACTAGGGCCAATAATTTGGTATGCGATCCAATCAGAGATGCAAAGTTTCCTAATTATATAAAGGGCAATAAAGGTATGTATATGTTTCTAGACTAAAATTTCAATTCCTTGTTTCTGGTTTAAATTAGTCCTGACATTTCAGGCTAGGCTCAGTATACTGAGTGCATTACATGGGCCTCACAATCGACGCAATACAACACGGGACAGAGACTATATTTTCTCACGCTATGTCACTATGAGACAAGTAGGCCTAGTGGAAATGCCATGCCCATTGCTTTGTTCAGTAAATAATTTGTTGTAAGGACTTTTAACTGGTACGAACCCTGAAATTCTCTTTAATGATATCATTAAACGGAAAAGATTTCATCAAACTGTAAATGGTATGGCAATGGACATATACGCTGAGCTTGCTGAAATAATTGCCGAGCTTGCTATGGAAATATTGGCATTTTTTTTTTTTAGCAAGACCGTTCGTGGCAAATGAAGATGATCGTGATCACCTAATTTGTCTAGACTGCAATGCACAAACTCGTTGAAATATATTATCAGTGTCAGATTAAGGGCGGCACCTTGATGCACGAAATTTACCATTTGAAAATTAAAAACTAAAGACACCATTCGTGTCGAGGCACTCATGAAGTCCAATTTGAATTGTACATGTTCTTCAGTTTAAACTTATCCGTATTCTCCTTATTAAGAAGCCGGGTGCAACTTGTCGTAGCAAAATAAAACATTTTAAACTTTCCATGGATGAAGGTTTTCCACCGATCAGTCGCAACTCATCAAAGACAATAAGAAGCAAATGAGCCGCAGACAATTGCCGACAGTCGCCAGATACGCTTGGCTTTATATAGACATGTTCAACCATTGTTTCGAAAACAAATTCCTCAACGAATCGAACAAATCTAAATGTTCAATAAATATTCCATTGTAGCGTATTAAAATTTGTGTAGATGTTAGATGTTTTACGCAAAGATTATATGAGCACTAGCTGCTCAAATGATAATAGTGAACTCAAAAGGAGTGTGAAGTCAGTTGGATATTCGACATTGGACATTCAAAGATATTCAAAAAATACATTCAAAAGATATTCGCCTGATATTAGCAAGATATTCAAAAAACATTTGAATAAGTAAATACATTCACAAGATATTCGTCGGATATTCGCAAGACTTTCGCACGAATTTCGAAATGTTCCGAATATCAAACCGAATAAATTAAAGATCTCTTCAATTTCAAAATAAAGAGGCGCTACACGCCAAAATTAGTTACAACACCCATGGCAACATTGTGTGAAACTATATGCTAAATTCGGCCTGAAGCACCTCTTCAATTTCGAAACATTTCACTTTTTTAAAATACTATCAGAGACGCTTTAGGTGGTACGGCCATTTTGAATGTCTATTACGGGGAAACAAAGAGGCGCTATACGCCAAAATTTGGTTTCATTACCCATGGCAACATTTTGTGTGACTATATGCTAAATTTGCCTTGTAGCACCTCTTCAATTTTGAAATATTTCATTTTTTCTAAATACAATACGAGACGCTTTAGATGGTACGGCCATTTTGAATGTACATTAAAGGAAAACAAAGAGGGGCTACACGCCATGCCGAATTTAGCATATGGATATACAGAATGTTGCCATGGATGATACCACCAGCTTTTGGCGTGTAGCCCCTCTTTGTTTTCTTTTAATGCACATCCAAAATGGCCGTCAAAACTACAGCGTCTCTTATTGTATGAAGAAAAAATGAAATAAATCGAAATTGAAGAGGTGCTTATATGCCGTATTTAGCATATAGTCACACAGAATGCTACCATGGATGACGATACCAAATTTTGGCGTGTAGCGCCTCTTTGTTTTTCTTTAATGTACAATCAAAATGGCCGTACCACCTGAATCGTCTCTTATAGCATTCAGGAAAAAGGGAAATATTTCGAAATTGAGGAGGCGCTACAGGGCAAATAGTCACACAGAATGTTGCCATAAGTGATACAACCAACTTTTTGCGTGTAACGCCTCTTTTTTTTTACGTAATACGCATTCAAAATGAAGAGGTGCTTCAGGCCGAATTTAGCATATAGATACACACACTGTTGCCATGGGTGTTGTAACAAAATTTTGGCGTGTAGCGCCTCTTTGTTTTGAAATTGAAGAGATCTATAGTTTATTCGGTTTGATATTTGGAACATTTCGAAAGTCGTGCGAAAGTCTTGCGAATATCCAACGAATATCTTGTGAATGTATTTACTTATTCAACTGTTTTTTGAATATCTTGCTAATATCCGACGAATATCTTTTAAATGTATTTTTTGAATATCTTTGAATGTCCAATGTCGAATATCCAACTAATATCCAACTGACTTCACACCCCTTAAACTTTGAGCATTGCCTATGGATAAAACCTCTTGGTGACAACACAGAATACCCTTAAAGAAGAGCTGGTGAAGAGATCGTTAAATTTGTTAGTAGGTTTTTGACATATAGGAAGGAGTCAGTCCTCCTATATCATAACCCTGTAACCTATTGCAGTTTTATAACCCAGACTTTTATAGTCCATCGGTTAAACATAGCATTGAACCACATTTATGATTAAACTTTGAGCATTGTCTATGGATAAAACCTCTGGTGACAACACATCATTCCTGGATCAAAAAGCTAGTGAAGCGAACATACTTGATTGTCCATGCGTTTTTGACATATATGAAGAATTCAGTAAAGTTATCGTATCATAACCCTGTTACCTCGTGTCAGTTTTATAGCCCAGGCTTTTATAGCCCATCGGTTAAACATAACACTGAATTACATTTATGATTTAACTAATTACTATGAGCATATCTTATTGATAAAACCTCTTGGTGACAATCCTGTATGTTCGAATCACTAGATAAGATTCACTCTGAAACATTTTATTACAGCGTCCAACAGAATAGTTATAAATACCATAACCCTGTTAACATGTGTCAGTTCGTAAACCAAGACTTTTGTCAAATTGTTGAACAAAACACTAACTTACATTTATAATTTAACTTTGAGGAACCCTCTTACAGGAATTGAAAGGCAAAGAGTCAAGATTGCTCCATGAATAATACTGGGGTGCAGCAACATATTACTGCAGCGTAATATATTACTGGGAAATACAGGGAACCATTAAATAGATATGACACATGACAACACATTAGGAGTCCATCCACTTACATGCCAATTGAAGACTAGGATACTAACATAACTGCATGGAGCAAAACCGAACACAACTATTGAAGAAACGGATTGGGAATTTACAATGAACAGAGCTTGAGGAACTACATACTTGTAATACACGAACCAGTGGATAGTTACAGTTACAGGGGGATAACTCTAATAAACCTGTTGCAGTTATTGATGGATTTATGGTTACAGGGAGATAACTCATCTTTAACAGTTGCATTCAGAATTATATTGTAATATCAGAGAATAGAGATACATTGAATTGAAATTACACGAAGTTGAATATGTTATTAGTATTATAATTAATACTAATCCGGCTAAAACCCGGTGGTGTCAGATCTGATCAATTGTATATGGCAGTTGAATTTAAATTTCTTTATAAAGTCTTACGGAAAAGATTTATCTAAGTAGAATAAATATTTAGATCGCCATCCTGACCGATCGACCGACTGTTACAATAACTAAAAAATATTGCAGCATAGGTTGCCGTAACAATATGATGTGCAGTTTGTGTAAACAACACTTACTGATGAATCAGTGCACTCAAGTATAAAGGCCTGCATCCAGACTGTATGTTTAATTCATTTTAAACGGAAAAACTCTTTTGTTAAATAGCCGTTTTGATAAACCCCGCAGTTCTGATATTTGTGAACCAAAAGACATGGAAAAATAAACATATACAAAATCTACACAAGTAGGCAAGTTTTCATTTCCCATGACGAGAATGATTGAACCATTGAATGTCATTTCCGTATAGGTTAATTACTTGTGGTTTGTTCGCTTTCTTTCTAAAGGCGCTCCTTGCGCCATATTTTACGTTTATAGGGGTTGTGTTAAATTGTGGATGTCTTTCTGTGATTGTGAAGTAAATTATCAATCTGTAACATCTATAAACAAGTCATTTAATTTAATCACTGACAAAACTACAAGAGTTATCGTTCGTTACACTGTTAGCAAACCATTCCATTGGCTGCCCAACCTCATTTCGTCATTTTTCCAAATAAGGAGATAGGATAACACAAACGATCATATGCTTAAATATATGATCTTAATTGAGAAGAAAAAAAAAAAGTAACGAACTTGGAATTTTGGTGGGATACCATTATAGTACTTTCACTTAGGAAAACGAAATTAGACGCTGTTAAAGGGATGTACAGCCGTGGGAACATAGTACATTTAACAAAAATGTATTGAATAACACAACAATGTAAAACGATACGCATATAATACCTTAAATAAAATAAAAGAACAAAAATGAAAGAAAACTTATAATTTATTTAAGCTACGTTTCCATTAGTACGGAGACTGAAACAATCGCGCTAACTCTTAATATAGAGAGTGTTTTCATCTGTACTGGTACGGATGGGGGTCCAGTCTCTGCATATATACGGAAAATCGGATGAATGGACTCACAAAACAAAATTAACCGTACCCGTTTTCACGTCGGTGTCTGTACTAATGGAAATGTAGCTTTATTACCTTAAAGAAAATAAAGAACATAAATCAAAGAATACTTATAATTTATTTAAGGAATACATTTCTGTTCCTTACATTTATTTAAGGAATACATTTCTGTTCCTTATATTTATTTAAGGAAAAGAACTCGAACAGCAATTGAATGCTTGGAGTTTTCTACGAAAAGATGACAAATTTCTTTGAATAAAATTGAGAAACCTATCTCTGCGTCGAGGCCGAGATTTTAATAGTACATTTTCGCTTCTTTGTCGGTGTTCGCCGTCACAAGTGCTCGTGTTAAACGGAGATAATCTACACATGCAGCCTGCAGAATTAATTTCGACAGTATATGTTTTGTTAGAATCTTGAGGACGGGTGTGAATCAACACATTTTCGAAGCCTTGAAATGGGTAATTATCACACATGCTTGTGCTTAACCGAGAACTCTCAGGGCTTACTGGGTCAATTTCAACGGTATATGTTGTGGTAGAATCACCGGTGCTTCTCAACGACTGGCGCGAAGTGATGATATGCTCGGCGGCGAACTCTACCCAAAGACTATTCTTCGACGAACAGAGTCTGTTTTTAACGTCCCTGTTTTCCTGGGCGTCACTGTAGATATAGCAATCGTTCAGACTTTCACAAGTCGCACCGAAAGGTTTCCGGCGATTGGCACAATTTGGTGACTTCTGTGAGTTCGCATCCGGCACTGGAGCTATAACGTGTTCTTCTTCTAAGGTGTTATTTGCACTGGCGTTCCTGCTGTTGAACTTTATCTTACTTTGCCATTTTTCTGTTACACCTTTTGCGGGGATATTTGGAGTGTCCTTTAACTGTCTTGAAGCCCTTTCTGCCTGGCGCCTTTCGAGTTCCTCTTCCTCTTCCAGGGCTTCGTTGAGTAGATCGTCCAAGGACATAGACGACAGTGAAGGCCGTACTCTGCAGTCGTCTTTTCTACGATAATACTGCTTATTCGGCTTCATTGATATGGCGGAGATGTTCGATGCAGAGTCAAGTAAAATGGACAAATCATCTTCAACGCTTTCATTGGAAAGATTGTCCGCGTTATCTTTGTGTACAATGCCACGTCCAGAGATTTCCAGAGAACGGTCACTGTTTATTTCCGGTTGCTCTGTTTCTTCTTCTTCTTTTGTCCTGCAGGGTTTTCTGATGAAGTCTCGGTATATAAACTCCTGTAAAACCCTCCTTAGCT
>JAVFBZ010039659.1:0-10690 GCA_032466195.1 Katharina tunicata
TCCGTACAAATGGAAACGCCGCTTAAAACACCTAAGTGGGACAATGCATCGACGATGTCAAGAATAGTATTATCAAAAGTCAGGACAAGGAGACTTAGGCTTGCTAGGAACAACAGTGGCTGGTTTTAGACGCTTTAACTTCAAGATGCAAGGATTATCAATACAGGTAAAGGCACAGTTTGTCGATCGATTTCAGGTTCTAATACTATCACTGTATCATCAGCATACTGTAAGCAGCATAATTATAGCTAATTATAACTAACAGACACCAAGTCAAAGTTTCAAACTGAAATAAAACTTAATATTTAATTAACAAGAATATCAGGATTTTCAAAGTTATATATACAGCAATTATATCCAGCTATACAAATAACTGCTTACTTTTGTTATTGGTATAAATCATTTAGATATAGCCATAGCCCTTATTCATGGCAATTATATTTAAATACTTTTGATGATCAGATATGTCTGTTTGTAAATGAAGATTCAAACGTAAGAACAAGCATTGTCACATTGTTAACACTATTTTAATTTGTTGTAGAATAAGCAAATTCGCTGTCCTAATCTTAGTTGTATATCCAGAGAATTCAACAGTTTCATAAGATGATATGTAGAGTGACATGTAACCGTAGAGCAGGATGTTAATGGTTCTTTGTTGATTGCTGTTTGATGGAGGAGGAGATGCTGTGCCCGATGGTGCTGCTTTAATTGCTGATGCTGGTGTAAGGTTGAGCGTTTCAACAGTTTGGATGAAAATTACTAGACTGACTGTCTCTTTTGATGGTATATATGACGAACGCGATGTGCCGGTTATGGATGATACACCTGAAAAAAAAAACAGGTCATTAAATATGGAAACTTCAGGTAGATGAATAGACATAGGTCTAGTGACAGTTGAATATTGATGTCATTCTGGAAAGGAAATTGTAAAGACTGAATTTGCTTTTACTGGCCGATGACAGTTTAGAGAAATCAGGGTTGAATGGAAAGAAAGGAGCTGGATTATTTGTAGTGTTTATTAATGTTGGGACTGAAGCACCTGCTGCTGATGATGATGGAACATTAGGAGTATCAAACAATGTGTTGTCTGCAACATCAGCGTATAATATGGGAAAACAAGAATTTTCTTTGTCAGAAATGTTCATCAGCGAAGGCTGATGACTACAGTCCAAGGTATCAACATATAATGCATTTCCCCACATTTTCACCAAAGAAATTTTTTCGAGCAATTCCTAAGCACAATGCCACAGCTTTAATTACTGATGGATTATTGAATCGGTCAAGACAGTTCCAGTCGGACCATGTTGCTCATCCTCTTGCATTTTTGCTAGATTTCGTGTAACTTCCATCGTTGGTCGAGAAGCACATAAAATTCCGTTGCCAAGTTTGCCACAATATTTTCGCCCGTTTTGTGTCAACACAACATTGAATCCTTTTGGTGTCAATTTTATTTCTCTTAATACCGAATTTTCTTCAGGTAACTGTACAGCATTGATCCTTTTCTGCAGCTTGACTGGAGGCTCCTGATTATTTTCTATCAATAGTTGCCATCCGCTTTCCCTCTCCTGCAGATGTTGCTTCAACTCTTTAGGGCCTTTGAAGCTGACCTGGCAGGACCATCCATAATAGGTTAATAGGCCTACCCCAACCCCGTGAAGTTCAGCATGCCCTTGGTATTTCCGATTTCAATACTAAATTTCAATTCTTAATTATGGCTTTTTAGCAAATTTTTATCTTCAGCAAACTAAAAAAATAATAGAGAAAGCAGTGAACACTTGTTGGTGCAAAAGTGCATTTTATTGTGACGGGTTGTACCATTTCGGCACTTTAGTACCTCTATATGGTACACCTTCGGCTGCGCTCGCAGCGACTGTTTCACCTTGTATGTCAAATCATCTATTTTATCCGTTACAACATACAGTCCTTTCCAATGGATGTGAGTTTTGAACAAAGACCAATTTTCAGCTTTTAAAACTGACTGACTCGTACCAAGCAAGCCATTTGAGCCTCACCACCAATCCAGCATTGGATGTAACCTGCTCCTGTTTCTAATATTAGCCATTTATAATCAATTTTTGACACATATTTTGTGAGAAAATCTTGACCCAATATTCGAGGTACTGATATATCACACACCGTCACTTTGACCAGGTAAAATTGTTCTTCTAGCTTCATGTTAAGATAAGCAGATCGATATAAGCGTACTGCATCACCGTTAGCTCCTACAATGTTACTTGAAACATACTGAAGTTGAGGTCGTGAACTCTCGGGAAGTAAGTCATACACATCTTTGGACAGCAATGTTATATTTCGATGATATTGGACCCCGTATCAACCAGTAAGGAAATATTATGATTTTGTTCTAACCCTTGAATAAACATTGACACATATAGCCCACTGTCTGAATTTTCTATTCCAGTATTTAAATGTCCAACCCAAACAGCTATACAATCAATAAAGTTGGTATTTGTTATTGCCTGTTTTGTGACTTTTAACTTTGTAGTCCTCAGCTCGCCCGTCCACCTTTGACCTAGAAGGGAGCCGGGTTCTCGTTTCCCTCCCTATCTTCAATTATTCTGTCACTATTGTCTCGCCGCTGGGGACAATCTTTACAGAAGTGGTCTGTAGAACTGCACATGTAGCAACCCGGAACGCTGTTTATTACTATTTTGTCCACCCCGTTTTCCATGTGTTGCTGTATTTGTTTTTGTTTGAAGATTCGAACTTGTTTACACGACTTCTCTTTGCGTGAGAGCCCTATATAGAACCTCCAGGCTGGGCCTCTATGACTAGCTGCTTTAGTCAAAAGTTTCTCTCGCGACGTCCACATCCCAAGTTCAGCACAGTCCATTCAATGAGGGTAATATTTTTCCCAATCCTGGCTGATATCATAAGGATTAGGCTGAATTTTGACAATAGATTTTCGAACTGGTAAACTATCCCCACCACCGTAATATTGTCTAACCGGTGGTCTATACATTATTAAAATTTTGCCTCAGAAAGATAGCAGGGCTAACCATTTCAGCTGGTTGTCATCAACTGATGCCACAGATTCTTGATATTCACCATCTGAGTTATTAATTTCTGCTGCATTGTTGATGTTGTGATTATTCCGAAATATCGCATCCGGATCAGGACGTTTAGCCATACTGACAGCTGACAGTAGTAATTAATTATCCTCCCCCAGTGTAACGAACTACAGTATGTACCACCACACTCAAAGCTGCAGATGGAATAACTGGAGTCTAATTTTTTTATTATTAGAATCCCACTTTTGACACCATTGTAAGCACCGTAATTCTAGCTAAATATAACTACTAGACACCAATTCATCCAAAGAATATATTTCAAACTGAAATAATAATTTATTATTTAATGAACAGAAATATAAAGATTAAGTTATCTATACAGCAATTATATGCAGCTATACCAATTGCTTACCTTTGTTATTGGTATAACATACTGCTGTATTTATTATATTCCTCACATTATTTGCTATGGCAATACTGCTAAATATTAGTAGTGAATATAAATGGCATTTTAAAGGAAATCGCACCTTTCTAGGTTATATAGATCCAAATGTATCGCCCAACGGCTACAAGTGGACTGAAATTTGATTTTGGTCTTATTGGTGCATGCAAAACCAACCTGAAATGTCACAAACCTGTATTTATACTCAATGGCCACGTAATTGGTCAGTGCCCGTCCTCGGGAAAACATAGTTCCAAGAAGAAAACTGTACAAACATGTTTAAACACTTTCAAAGCTGTAAAAATACAACAATAATAACGAAAGCAGTACTTCACATTTATAAAGGATTATTTTTTCAACGTCAATTTATCAAGGAATAACAACAATCTGACTCTATAGAAAGTAGGGCATACAATGTAAACTAAACAAACAAAAAAAATATGGCGGGCATTGGCGAGGCGACAATATAATAATAATAATAATAATAATAATAAAAATATGTTTTATAAAGCATATAGGCTATACTTAAGTGGAAGATTTGATAAATGTGAGTATTCACTGCTTAGTTTTACTAGTGGCAATTATGTTCAGGTAAAACTGTCATAGGAAAGTCGGTCTCACAATACAAAACATTTATGTATAATCATGTTATTTCATCACTCCTGGCTACTTCATGATTAGCAGTATCTTGATGACGCAAAACATCATTAAAGTTATTGTCTTATACCAAAAGTGACAAGAGAATAGTTTAAAGATTCTCACCTTGTCGGACAAATAAAACACTGGAATAAATTTAACAGCTTGCAACCCAACCTAAAACAGAGTTTGTTATTATCATGCATACTTATTATAACCGGTAGAAAATTTCCTCCCAAGTCTTGTGTTGATGTCATTTTTTCAAAAGTGCTATTGTCTGTGTATAGGGCAATTATATAAGATTGGCGTTCTTCACTTTTAAATTTAATAGTGAAACAATTTACCGAAAACTACTCTTTTTTTTTTACATACAACTTGCTTTGTTTTACAGTCGATAATTAAAATGGACCAGCCACTGGATAAAACTGTTTCTAAGTGCAGTTGTACTTCAGGCAAAGACCTCTGTCGGCAAGAAGTTGCTGTTCTATGTCAAGTAAGCCACTATCAAACGCTTAATATCAGCAGATTTCCGGAAATAGGATCCTCCACATCAGCTCGTGGCACATTCCCCCAAGAACCCATGGATTTGCTGCACGGCCTGTTAGTGATGTGCCCTTTTTTAAGCCTTCAATACCTGTGACTGAAGATGAACCCACACACAATAAGGAAAGTGGAATGAAGAGCAAGCTCTAAAACCCAATAAATATTCCATTAAAAGATGTTGCCATCTCCTCTGAACTTCTACCTATGCTTCTAATTAACTATGAGTCTTCTTACACCAAGAGTGAGCTGTGGAACAGAGATACTAACATTCCCCTCGTAGAGAGCAACTTTGGTCTGGTCCCTGAATGTTTGCTTCTCTCATATCAGGGAAAGCTTCAAGACCAGCAGAACACAACAAGAATATTTTTCCTATACAGATTAATTTGTCAATATATTTTCGTCATAACAAGTAACACCAACAGAGAGCAGTCAATTCGAGATAGACAATAGACAGCAAAGTAAGTGTCCAGAATGGCATAACCTGAGAAATAACAGAATAACTGCGTTTGTTTTCAAAACCATAACTGGACAAAGAGGAAAATTTGAAGAAATGGCTGCAGAGCTGCGCAAGAGGAAAAATATAACGGAAGCAATGGCATTATGGGATTTCACATGAAGAGGAAGCTGCCAATATATACTCTCTTTTATTTAGTGAGAAAATGTTTAATGTTGGGTTAAATGTTCAGTAAAACAATAAATATTTTATTAAAAGATGTTGCCATCTCCTATAAATTTCAGCCTATGTTTCAGAGTAACTATCAGTCTACACACTATTGTGAGCTATGGAGTCGAGATACTAACATTCCCCTCGTAGAGAGCAACTTTGGTCTGGCCCCTAAGGGTTTGCTTCTTTCATATCAGGGAAAGCTTCAAGATCAATAGCAGAAGACTTTCCGCCGTTAAATCTGCCAACTTTTATATTTCATAAGAGTATTTTTCCTAAACAGATGAATTTGTCAATACTATTTTCGTCAAATCAAGTTACCCCAACAGAGAGCAGTCAATTCGAGATAGACCAAAGACAGCAAAGTAAGTGTCCAGAATGACATAACCTGAGGAAAAACGGAATAACAACTGGTTAAAGAGGAAAATTTGAAGGCAAAGCTGCGCAAGAGGAAAAATATAACAGAAGCAATGACATATGGGATTTCACATGAATAGGATGTTGCCAATGAATAATCTCTTTTATTTAATGTGAACATTTTATGTTGGGTTTATTATCAATACATCAGCATGCCGTTTAGGTTGTAGTCCTGATAGAGTTGTATTTGACACCCGTAGCAGTCAAGTGTATCAAAAAATCATTTTTGAAAACGCTTTTAATGTTGGGTCAAGCATTGGGTATAAATTGCGGAAGAGCCATAAATGTTTTGAGCAATGTATGGGTCAGATGAGTTTAACAGGTTGTTTATGGTGTGCCTTTTTGTTTGGAGTAATGATGAATACCACAAAGAGAGAATTTATTTTTATGAAAACTTTTTCACTGACAAGATAAAATAGATGAGTTTATTTTTTTATCATTTTTGTATCATCCAAAAACACTTCATGAATAGCACAATTTAAAATGTCAACTCCACACTTTGAGCTACAACAAAACAAGAATAAAAGTCAAGACTGTCGTTTGAAGTAAATACGCGGTGTTGCCTTGCTATAACAATTTGCACTCTTTATCTTTTTGAATTTTTTTTCAATGTCCCTGGTTGAAGCAAGTGAGTGAAATCATTGCATCTTTAGCTATGGGTAAACCCCAATCAATCATTAAACCCTCATTCTAGTTATAGTGGTCCAATTGAACTAGATTGCTTGAGTGCATAAAGGTAAACCAAAACAAATACCTTAAATCTGTAGAGGTTCGCTTTATTTATAATGTTAATGTTAATCATTGTTTTGTTGTTGTTTGATTGGGATTTGCGCCGTGGGATTTCACTCATGAATATGATGGCGTGCAAGCCCAGCTTGTAAACACACAAGACATCGGTTCGATAAAATAACATTGAATTTAAACTACATACTTCTAAATAACTGACTATGGGACACAATCCAGGGGGAGCTAAACACTTAGTCAACAAAGAAGAACACATTTCTAGTCAATCACAAAGCCTAGATTTATTAATTGAACGTTTCGATGTAGATTCTAACCAGTTACCCAAATAAAATGTGTTTTTCTTATCTGACTAATCAATCTCTCACTTGTCTCTAAAAGAAGCTACATGTCTAGTCAACCAACACTTCCGTTCGTAATGTACATTTTCAGACGACTCCTGCGAAACACTCATCTTATCCCAAATGTTGGTTCAGCTCGCTGATGTTCGCAGCTTAACACAGATTTAGCGGTTAATTCCGTAATGATTGTTTTGTTGCTCTAAAGAAAATCCGTCGAGTAGGATACCATTCATGCTTCACAACATGCTGTTATACAACCAGATAACTCTAAACTCTTCTATATTTTTTCTATGTTAACAAGATCACTGACTTTTCTGCTTCTAGCATTGTAGTCTCCACTCAGACATAAATTAAAATCATCAAACATGTAATATCAACGCGAAATGACTCAAACGAGTCATGTTGTGATACTTCAGGTGAGATGTACGCATTACCACTAACCCAAGGTTTTCCACCTTTGGACTTTGCATTCTGTCACATTTAATGGGCTCATTTAGTAAGACGAATTGTCTTTTATCAATACCAAGTTGGAATATTTCATCCGGGCTATATATTGTTGTGTAAGTCAGCCACTAATTTCAGTAGTTTCGCCCTCATTGGATTGAGATGTTCGGAGTTGTATGTATGCTCATATATGTCGCCCTTGATAAGCTCTATCACCTTGCTTGTTCATGTCATCGAATATTTGACACAGCTTATCCCTGCTGATAAATTAACATGTTGCTGAAAGGTCCAATGATAAATGACATTAATATACTCTTGCATTATATCCACCCCAATGTCCTTTGCTAGGATACATACTATAGCCTGGAAATTAGCTCGGATAGGCTCGTCACTCAGCTCATAAATGTATATACATTTATTAAGTCTGTCAATCTGATACAGGTTATTTTAAATGTTACTTTGTAATTATTTTGTTTTATACCATCCTCGGTACTAGCACTGATGGTAGTATCAACTTCAGGTTTAGTAACCTTCGATATAACCGACAGAAGCATCTTAGATACTTCGAAAGCCAGTACTGATACTGGGCTAGATTATCTGAAAGTGCCTCCTCAATAGTACGTACGATGTTATATTTTAAGTCGCCCTCGCCAAGACCATCGACATCCAATACTGAAGACTGGGGTTACGAATTGCTTCAACATGACCATAGCTATCTATAAACTGTATCTGTAACTATCTGTAAACTTTGTCTTTCATTTGCGAAACTTGATATCATGAACATCTCTCATGTAATGAACATCTATATGGTATCTATATGAACATATCTTTGTATTGCAGAATTAAAAAGTCAACTAACTGGCCAGCTCTATCTTCGCGAAACCTTTGCAATGAAAAATATGTCTTGTCAGAGAGACAATTTTCTTAAGTTAATCCCCTTGATGATGCATCAGACTACAAAAGATGTGTATGGCTCTAAGTAAATCTTTCATATATCTGTAGAGTAAACCCTTCTTTCTGGAAAACTTGGTTACTGTCTTTTTATTTATTCATTCAATTGTGTAAGATTTAAAGTTTTACTGAAGGGTATTTTATAACGAGTTGCCTGTGTAGGGTGGAAAACCGGGAAGAAACCTCGTAAAAACCACCCTGTGATGTCCTATGACAGACAGGGCACCATGGTGATTTTCTGATTAAATCCTAGAGATTCATTTGTAATTTTACCATTAAGACCGGTTGATCGTCAGATAATCTCCTTTCCGGTCCTGTAAATTAAAAGGGATTACTAAGATGAGCTCTTATATTGAATGATTTATAATCACATGATTTTGTGCCTCAAGTATCAATTCAGCAATCTCCAATCAAATGGCATCTTCGGTCAAAACAGAACCCGAAAAATGGAAAGGGCGAAAGAGATAACGTCGTTAGAATGTAGACAAATCAAATAGAACAAAATTACTTCATATTACAAACTGTAATGTTTAATATTATTCAATCTTATGAATGCGTATCATGGAATCCTATTGTATGTCGGTCCTAGTTGTTTACAAGAGCCTTGAATAGTGTATGGTGACAGGTTTCAGAATTATTTCAGTTACTTTTGTAGATTGGGCTCCGATCAACTTATTTTAAGCAATAAACTCCCTTTTAAGAAATATGTGTGGTTACCAAAGCCCGAGAGACACTGGAGGTCAGTCCTCGGTAGCAAAGAGAGCGAACTCGATTGTATCGCGGTAATATAATGATAACTGCCAAAGCATATTTTGGGGGGCAAGAAATCGGTATATTTACCTCCTTTAGGCTAAACAGCAGAATTTAAATGTATCAGGCTACTGTGAAGACAGCTTCATTAAATATTTTGCGATAAAATTAAGTAATAACTTTTCTTTTTATTGACAATTGTTTTTCTCTATTAATATTTTCACATCTACTGATATTAGTCTTATAAAGATGTAGCGGTGATAATGTCATAAACAAAGACAAAAGCGTGATTTTAGTTACAATGTGGGCACATAAAAGAACCATGGCGCAGAACATATTTTATTTTAGAACAAAATGACAAATGTGTCCAATGTTGCAATTATCGCATTGTGCCCATTTAACGATGACAAGGTAGGTACATGACTTTAATTCCGGTGGGGAATGCTTGCAACATACACAGCAGTTCTCTGTGTCATCTTCATCATCATCATCAGATAGAGAGTCATACTCTGGACTGCTTACACAAGAGACACATGGCTTGGGACTTGGTGATAGGGCGAAGCTTTATTTACAGATGGGGTTATCTTGTTAGTTTTATTAACAGATAGCTGCCTGTCTGATGATTGCAGGATTTTTTATAATGGTTTCTTTGAACAGACTGTCTGCAAGAAAGGGGGGACAAACTTCATTTTTTAGTTTTTTAATTGCTTTTGTGATAGTCCTCTGGAGGAAAAAAGATTGCTCAACCATCACTGACTCTGTACTTGTATGTGTTGATTCAGTTGTTTTGGGGATATACTGATGATTTTGGGTTATTAACAGGAGCAGATGATGATGGTAAGATAGATGATGATGAGATGCAATTATTTACAGTTTACAGTGATGATAAGATGATCGTATTTACATGATTTGGTGGAAGTGGTAGAATGTTCTCCTTCTCCTGATTAGTTTTAAGAAGATGAAAATATATGGTGGATGGTGCCAATTGAGAGTCTATTACTGAAAGAAGAGCAAATGGAAAAATGACGGTTTCGCGAAAAGCTGAACCTTTAAATTTATGGATTGGAAACTAGCTTGGCAACAACATATTTGGTAATCTTCATACCCGGGTGCCTCTGAAGGAAACCTGGCACTCCTGGCTGTACATTAATTTAAATGGTCCAAACACTGCAGCATCTAGTGGCTGTTTGATGTGGCTTGTATGGGTTGGCAGTACAAATAAAATAGCATTATGGTTGTTCGCCCTATCAATCTATGTTAACGATGTATATTTTGTAGCCTACTATAAACAAAAGTGTCACTTATAAAAAAAATGCTCCAATCCTAATCATTTGCATGAAGAAAAACAAATGCATTAATTGTTCTGTGTTCGAAATATGTGAAACGCCAGATGATTTAATTTTAAGAGTCTGCAAAAGTTTCTGTGACAAGTTTGCACACCTTTCAATGACGTCACCTATTTTATAGTAAGCAACGAAATGTCAAAAAAGTTTGCAAAACTGTATGCAGAAAATAACACCTTGTTTCAGGCATTTAGCTAGGATTTGAAAAGAGGGTGTCCGAATTGAGAGTCATAGCAAAACTAGACCGGGGTCCAGGGGCCACCAAGGGTAAGCCAAAGGGTCCTAGATTGCTGGAAATGCATTTTGGACCATTTTAGGCCAATAAATATTAGGAGGTTTACTTTTTTTTAGAACTTTTTAAAGTGTTTATTACATTTTCCTGCTTATAA